>JAYGXS010000003.1:91612477-91655784 GCA_036362985.1 Ligula intestinalis | reverse complement strand
TGGTGTTGGAAGACCAGCAACTTCAGTCGTTTAAGGAACGCCTCGTCCATAAGTCCCAAAATCGTTTAACCCTTTGGTGTCTCCTTTACCAGCTGGTAGGTTGTTCCGTCAAATGGGAAGTACTTCCTCAGACAGAACTTCTGGAACTGCAGGATTTGGGCACGTCCAAAGCGATTCCCCATCTTACCGTATTTTCTTCGTAGGAGAAGGTCAATGGTCTCGACAACCACATCCTGAGGGATAGAATTGCATGATCGGTCAGCAACTCTCAAAGCTACAGAAAGTTATTTAGTTAGTGGTACTTATTATTATTATTATAGTAAGTGATTAGTTGAAACGCCAGGGGAATAGACTCTCCAGACTGATACTCAGCTCAGATGAAGTAACTTACAAATTTGGCCGCCTGCCTACTCGTGCCACACACTGCCTGGCGCTCAACACAGCAATCGGTGTTTACTTAAAAGGTGGCAGACCTTTCTTATCTGTCGTGCATTTATTTTTTATCACAGAAGTCACAAGGGCATAGCGACAAAGCACACGCGTTTCATTTACCCGAAAAAGGCCAATTCTGTGCTTGTGTTGGTCGATCTGAGATGCGCCCATGTGGGTGTGCTGCCTAAGACTATAGGATAGGATACTGAGGAAGTGGTTTAAGCAGTGATTTTATTCCGCAGTTTTACGCTGATTTGCATAAATCTGATAAAGCCTTTAGGCTGACCATTGGTTGGTTGGTCGGTGCACAGTCGGAGGCCGAATTTGGATGAGATTGCCAGCTACGAAAGGAGCGGACCCGGTCGAGGTGCGTAATGACGTTGCAATTGCAGGGAGGACGTTGGAAGATGGAGTTCACGTGAGCGGAATTGTTTAAGTGCGAAGTTCTAAGTGCACCCTCTGTAGAGAAAGATTGGAAGAGCTCACAAACAGAGATCTGTGCTCTCCAGGCCACGGTTAGCAGCATTCAAAAGGTGTCTGGTTCATCGGCATCCACAGACAACCATCTGGACCCCAATGTTCCCTCAGCTCCAAATATCCATACGCCCAAGCGATCACCACAACCAATTTTACAGCGAAACACCACGCACGGCCAAGCAGCAGGCGTCGAAAAATCTATAAGCCCATAATCAACGCAAAATTGCAATCGGTAAAGAAAAAATAGGTGCGGATACCAGAATTATTTGTGTGTTATTCTGAGATTTCGTACTTCTACAAGATCCCATCGTCAGAGATAGCAAGCAGCATCAAAAAGGGGAGGGGCTTGTTAAGACGTGTTGACAGAAAAAAAGTTTGAACGCGTAAAAATCAATAGTGGTCTGGTGTGGGGCACCGATTGGCCTCTGCGAATTGTGCCAGTCTCCGCCAGTTGAGTGAAATATTAACAGAAATATAATCGTGTTGGGTGGGAATATTTTGAGAAAGGAAATCGCCACCGAAAATAATCAGCATGTATAGGGGGGAAGGGGATAGAGGTTTGAAGGACCAATTAACCATCAGTGCGGGGATCCTGGAGATATCTTTCGCAGATCAACATATGTGGGCGACAGCTCGATAATATGTTGACTGAATTCTCGTCCAAATCAAATAGTTATGATTTTGTTGCTGCTTTGGGCGTAAGGGTGTAGCTGTCAGTAGTCAGCGGGCTCTACGCAGGCTGCATATGGTCGTTACATACGTCTTGTTCAAGCGGTGAATGCTTCTACTTCGGTACTTAAATGGCCCTTACCTTTGGCCATAGACTCTCCGGATTCTTTCTTGCGGTTACACACTGGGTACACCATCGATTGGCAGTCAAAAGCAGTAGAGGTTAGGAGAGATTGCGTATGCTCCCAAACACACACATCTAATCACGCCTCAAGCCCAACGTGACAATTCCTGATTGGCATCTACGGCCTCGTCTTCAGGACGTCGCCATAACCCTCGAGGATTGACCAGGCACGCGAATTTCATAAGATACCTGCTGCTTCCTAGAAAGTGCCCGTAACCCCAATATTTTACCATTTGGTGTGCTCAAATTTATAGGCATGACATTAAGCGTTCGTAATGCTGCCCACAAGTTTCAGGGTTTCATAGGCTAGGTAGTATGTAGCCTGGCATTTATGGACAACAATATTTATGACCTCGTGGTGCCTAGTCGATGTGCTGAAGAGAAAAAGTAACACTTCACCCCCTTAAAAAAGCTTGAATACATAATATACCTCTCGAAATGGGTGTTTGATGTGACCTTCCTCGAAATCCTTGGTCATCAAGTTGACTTTGAGAGTTTGCGTCCCCTGCCGTCTGTCGAAAATGACTTGACCAATTACATCCATGCGTTAATCCTGCGCGATTGAGTGGGCAATCTGACTGAATGGCCGTTTGAAGGGCCGTTCCGTGTTCTCCCACGTTACGCCAAGATCTGTCAGATGTCTCGTGGTGTCAAAGAAGGTGCGGTCTGTGGAGGTCAAGTCAGGGCTGCAGTCACCGATGGGCCGATGGAACAAACTGATGCCCAAAACCGTGGTGAACCTCTTCCTCTTGTTCGCCCTGACCCGCTTTATTACCCTGTTCCACCTTCCCTACCCCTAGTTACTGAACTTAAGTCAAAAAGAGGTTCCAGAAGCGGTTCAGAAGAAGGAGATGTGACCACTGGAAACACAGTTTTAGCGTCCTAGCTCTTCAGATTCTGTTGGGAATCCCTAATCGGTGGTAATGGTTTAGCTGAGAAAGACAATCGATGCTGCAATTCCACACTAAGAACACGTCAAGCCAAACCGCGTCGTATACCCTGAATATGCAAAAAACGACTATTTACCCCGTTTAGTGAAGAAGACCAATAGGTAGAATATGTCCACTATTGAATCAACACGCAAACGGGTTAAAGTGTAGCGGGACACGGTTGTGCGTTAACTGAAACAAAAGGTTCTAAATCCAAGTTACAGAAACGTGTACTGGCAAGAGGAAGTCTAGACAGTTATGTACCAATGAAAATATGGCCAGGTTGTAAATGCGTGTAAGTTTGGCAAAGGGCTTACAGATGAAAATATGGCCAAGTTTTAAATACGTACAAGTTTGGCAAGGGGCAACCACAGTATCCCCCGCCTAGACCGAAGGCAAGCGTACAGCGAAAACGAAGGCTAATGCAGCATTAGAAAATACGCGTGATAAACCGGTCAGGAAAATGGACTCGGCGGCCGCTGCGCAAAGTGTGAATGTCAGTGGCATCAGAAACGTCAAGGTCGGGAGTGGTAGGGAGTGGTAGGGGTAGGAGCGGGTAGAGAAAGTAGAGCAGGGGCAATGGGAGGTGGGGTAATACGGGATAAGGGGTCCTACCAATATTGTCCATTTTTTTTCTGTCATTCATGAACACTCGCAAAATGTATGGTTCCATCAAATTATGCTATGTACGCAATCTTTACCTGGGAAAAGATGCTTCGAATAACTGACCAAAACCTATTTGGTCTTTATTCAGATGATCACAGCGTTGATCACTATCGGCGATCAGGAACATAAACGTGAGCTGGCATACATTGCAGATGTACTTGTACTTACTACAGCTGCGATCGTGACTGATCTAGCCAGTCTCGGTGACCTCCCATGTGGTGCTTTTCCCGCCGCGACAATCGATGGCGGCAGACGTGGACAGTTCAACCCATTCTCGTAGCCCGCAACGGGGACCAAATACCGAAAGGTCCAAAAGCCACTTCCATGTGCAGACGGACTGAGTTCAGCCAGGTTTTTAGCTGATCCTCTCTTTGACCTTTTCAATAAAGTAACGGTTTCGGATATAGGGCAGTTGCCCTGAGCTCGTGAGGTTGACGGCGAAGACGAGGCCAAAACACCTCTGTCGTATTTCGTAGAAAGCCTGTCGCTGCGAGTGCCGACTGTCTCATTCGAGACGAAGTCGGTCGAAGGACGCTCCTCAAGCAGTACTGGTCACAGTTTCTCCGTTTCCGTTCATCATCTACGCGCATTGCAGATGAGTTCTAAACACATCACTTGACCAAAGTTTATCAGAGCCCTATCACCCTTGAAGCTCTGTTCCCGGAGACAAGAAATGCACAACATCAGTCACTGGGCATGACAGCGGAAAACACACCGTTAAAAAAACAATCAATCAAAAGAACGAAAGAGCAACCTATCCGGTGGAAAAGAGCCATACTTTTGTGGACACGACAGACATGCGCGTTCAGGTCCTCCTTCTGTCCATATGCTTTACCGCAGGACTGACAGACGTGCTCCCACACACCTAAGACGGCACTTTAATTAGCATCTCAACAAGTTTTAGGACATTTACACCAACATACTTCTTGCCTCATGTCCAAGCATCAACCGGTGAAAGTTAAATGCCATTATGCACAATACAATGCAGAAATTTCAAAAAAATATAAAGACGGACATTTAGTAAATAGGTCAGTAAAAATCGGGAAGCAGTATGTCGATGACCTGCGGACCGGTGACAAGATCCGGTTCAACCTGACACATCCCGGTTGATCCTGGACCACACGAATTGGCCAGGGATTAGATCAGGATAGACCGCAAAGGACGTTAAAGTCCTGCCATTACAAACTTTTTGAGGCATGACCACGTTTGTGCGCACTAGGAAGGTCATGGCCAATGGTGCCACATCCTGTGTTAATAACATGTCATTACAAAATTGGTAAACCAGGTGGACGTTCGTGTCCGCTAGAAAGATCACGGCTGACGGTGCCTCCCCAGTTTTAAGAGGGATAAACTTCACAAGGAGACGTCCCACCGAAATCTCATAAACTCTTCGTCCGATCCTTAAGCTTCAAACATGAGTGCAAAATCGATTTGTGTGTCACTACACAGTCTACAAATGGGAGCCAAAGAACATAAATAGAGTCCACCAAGGCTCCGTCAGTGGGCATGACAATGGTAAACACGATGCTCAAAAGTGACTCATGATAAAAATGAAAAAACCAGCCGTAGTAGAAGCAGCCATACCTTGGTGGACGCGAGATACATGCTTTTTCAAATCCTTGTTTGCATTTAATGCTTTGCTGCAAGACCCACAGACATACTCCCACACACCTGAAAAACAAAGAAACGTGAGTCATTTTGGTCAAAATTCTGAGGAAATTTGGATTTTACACTTCATTCCCATGACGTTATCATTATATTAGCTCCCGCTGCATATCAGAAGATAATGTTAGCGAGATACCGCACAAGTAAATGTGTGCATTTTTTAAAAGTATCACTAACCTCAACTAGAAAAATTTTGAACAAGTGAAAAAGTTGGAAGATTGTGGAAATTTCCCTTCTTAAAATTTCGATGTAAACAAGTACTCACATGCTTAGGTTAAAAAGCTATTTTATTTATTAAACTGACGAACGGCCTGCGTGCAAAAACTTTGAGATTGTGGAAAATGCCACCTACTTAAAATTTGTCAGTAAGCAGTAAGTAAAACTGTTGGCCTACCAAGGTACTCTCTATAGCGCAACCCCTATTTTACTCGGACGGTCACAGACAGTCGATAGATTATGTCATGACAGAGTCGAGAAAGTTGGTGTTAAGCAAAGCATTTATTTTTGCACCGTCAGGCGCGAGGACCTGCTTTGTAGACAAAAAAGTGCGCACCAACTAGTTGTCACCGATGGTAAATGCGACGCCAGAAGTTCACTTTTAACCTTGAAATAAGATAGGGGGAAATAGCGATACCATTGTAGATACGAAAAACATGCCTAGTCAGCTCCTGTTTCATTTAAAATGCCTTGTCACAAAATACACAACTGTGCTCCCGCAGGTCTGTAAAACAAAAAAGTTTGAGTCACCTCAGATGGTCAAATTGTCTACGTTCATCATATACACGAGAAGACACTTGGTAACAATGTCACCAATGCATTCACGACGCGTATAACAGAGGGATGCAATGGATGACACCATCGAGAGCCATACTTTTGTGGTCGCGATCGACATGCGCCTTAAGGTCCTACTTCACTACATATGCCTTGCCACAAGAACTACAGACGTGGTCCCGCGGATCTAAAAAACGAAAGCCACTCGGTAAAGAAGACAGATGGTCAAGCACCAGAACGATTTTTACTCTTTTCTGATCTTTTGGACTCTTACCTAAGTCCATCGTCAGATATGGGAAGCAGTAACAAACGAACGGCTGGTTTTAACTTGTGGACAAACAGTTAAAATTTGAACGTTTAAAAAATTGATTACTGTTAGGTTTGGGCACCAGATTTTAACTTCAGCACCGAAAATGGGAGGATTATGGAGGATTTTGGGCCAAATAATTATGGTGGGCATCTGAATGTGATTGCTTGTTATAGCGCAAGGGCCTGTTCGTCGGCACCAATTCGTTGACATAATTTTCATCCGTGGACCATACTTCGATAAATCCTTTGCTTGTTTTGGTTCCCAGGTTGGCGAGGACCTTGAGAGTATCTCTGACGATGAACGCCGATAAGAGTCCGGAAGCTCAGAATGCAACACAAGTCGCTCCGGTGTTTGACCATTTGTCTTCTTTACCGATACAAAAACCTTGAACGCGAACGATCTCTTTCATTCATGAAATTCACATTAAATAGCATCTGAACAAATTCCAAATTTTACACTAACGGTTTTGTCAGCTCGCATCCAAGCAACGAACTGGGTAGGTTGAATGCATAAATGCGCAATGAAATACAGACATTTCAGACAATATAAAGATAGACATGAAAAAATAGGTCAGCAAAACTCGCGAAGCTGTATGTCAATGACTTGTGGACCAATCGAACGCTAGACATCCTGGTCAATAGTAAAACATACATATCGGCTAGGGATTACATTAGGATAGGCCGCGAAGGACGTGAAAGGCCCGTCGAAACAAAAAATTGAAAAAGGCCGACGGCCGTGCGCACTAAAAAAGGTCAAGACCGATGGCACCACCATCGTTGTGACCAGATATGCATTTAACAGGAAGGACCGGTCGCGTCAAGATCTGGGAATCTCTAGGTTATATTGTTTTAGCTCAGAAAATAATGTCAATTCGATGCAGTGTGGCGTTACAAAGGCTAGAAAGTGGATCCTAAGCTACTCGTGGCAAACATGAAGTTTCGGGCTAACTGTGATGACTTAGCATAAATGCCCACTTATTTGGTAATAGTAAGCATTTTTTTCCACACCAAGGTTCGACGCAGTTCATCCAAACTTCATTCTCCGCCGGGAAATAATTAACATTCAACATTTGTTTTTCGTTTTATTTCTTTACCTTAGTTATCTTTGGTTTAGCTTTCCCTACGTTAGCTACTTTCGTTTAGTTTGCATTATTTGTAGTCTATTTTAAACATATTTTTCAGTTTTATAAAATTCAGTTAAATTTAAGTTTAGCTTTTAGCTAATTTTTTTAGTTTTCCCAAATTTAATTTCATGCTAGTTCAGGTTTTGGTAAATTGATTGTATCTGTCGTTTTAACTATGGCGCCCTTTTCGTTGCCAAATATTAGGTTATTTTTATAATTGATCCTATTACTTCTTGTTTTATGCTTTACTTTTCTTTTCCCTGATAGTTCTCCCCCATTTAAACCCTCCTAACACCGCCCGCATTACAGATAGAGACCATCCTAATTGATGACGTTCGACGTGCCAAGATAGGGCCATCTGTGTTTATAGGGTGACTGGGTCTGGTGACTGGCGCGGTTTGAGACTGTAACGGTGTGTGTGTGTGTGTGTCGTAGCCCATGGATTAAGAATCCCCGCTGGAATCTAAACTGGGAGTGGTTGGGAGACGGAGAAAAGCCGTGACCTCAACTGACTTGAGCCAAAGGTCCACAAGAGTGAGGTGGGTGCCTGGCCGGGAACTGCAGGCGAACAGATGCTGACAGTGATGCGAAGAAGCGCCGCAGTCAGTACAGCAGTCGGGTGTGGACAGGTCAAGCCGATGTTGATTCTGGGAGAGGACCGTTGAGTAGCCACTGCGCAGTTGAGCCAGAGTACAGCGAGTGACCCTTAGTAGATGTTGTTCTGAGGCCACAATCAGAGGTGGGTAGCTACCCAAAACCTAGTTTCTCCTCGACAACGACTCCCTAGTGGAGACGCTGGAAGCCTGTCTCGGTGGCTGAGTTATTGACCGGCATATCCGCGAGAGACGAGGCAACAGCTTTCTTGTGGAGAGCTCGAATAGACGGCCGGACGTTGTGGATTAGCTCAGGAGCGTTGCAAAGGCGATATTAGGATAGCCGGTTTGAAACAGTTCTAACAGAACTGCTGGCTTAGGAGAAGCTGTAACGGTCTAAGTAGTGGGCGTACTTTGGATCACTTCAATCATCCCAGACTGCAGGTTTAAAGGCAAGAGACACCAGAAAGAGTCATTTTTTGCTGCTGTCCCAGTTGGCAGTGGCCACTAGTGAAGCCAGGTCTAGTGTTGACTGTTTCCAGCCAGACCCAAGTGGTGACAGCTGCTTAAGTTGGATTGCGGAGTAGGTTCAAGTGTGGTGCAATTTGTCCGAGGGGACATCACCTGCATAGGTCTCTGCTGCATCGGCCGAGGGTTTGTATTCAAGCGGCCCTAAGACAAACGTGCTTATTTAGATGCAGTTTTATACGTGGGCGTGTGTGCACGTGTCTACCTGACTGAGGTCATCTGTGAGGGCTGCCGAGACGCCAAAAGACAGCGGACGCTGGCGCAGTTGATATCGGTTAGCTAGAAACATTCGAGCGACCAAGCCTCGGTTGGCAGGGGCACCAGTGAAGTAAAGCACTGGAAAAATTCGGTGCGGGGACGCATGAGTTTGGTGTAGCGGGCCTTAAAAAACGAAGGAGCAACAGGCATTGTGGCTGTCCATCACAAGCCTGTGCCTAAGCGTGCCCGCCGCCTTCTCAGATTTTGCGTTCGCTGGCGGCTTAACAAACAAGCTTATGCTTGTTATAAGTGTAGCCTTACCAAAGGCTACCAACCTTGCGGGCTCTCCTGAGGCGTCTCACCTGCCACCGACTGCAAAAATGACTCATTTGTCAACATAAGAGCTGCCCTCAAGGTCGTATGCCTTCGCGGGGGTTTCGCTTACGCGATAACCTAAACCCTGGAGAAGAAACAAACGCACGCAAGCCTTCGCGCCTGCTCACTGGCCACGTGACCTTATCCCAAGCGCCCAATGATGCTCCAAGTGAACACGCATGACAATCCCTTATAAGCCACTGTCACTTCTCAGGCAGTGATTTTCATTATGAACTGCGAGAATAACGCCAGTCCGCTGCCGATGGCCGGGCTAGCCCCGAAACGGGACAACAGCGCGCTGGAGATCAACCAGCGGCAACCGTCACCCGAGAAAGCAACTTCGGATTTTGTACACAATAAAGCCTCCTCCGGGTGGTTCCCAAAATTATGCACCTCTTATTGTGTTCTTCTGTAGGGATTCAACAGGGCGTAATTCGACGGTGACACACTTCAGACACACAGCAAATCGGTAAATGCCCTTCCAAGGCTCCACTCATACACAAATATACAGGTGATAAACACTAGCACAAAAGGGCAATTTCCTAAACAAATTTATAACAGCCCGAGTAAATCAGAGAGTACTAAAGAAGCTTAATTTTGTGACGACGACCGATATGCCACCTCAGGTGTGCCATTACCATGAATTTTCTGCCACAAATCTCACGTGCGTAGGGCCGCAGTGCTAAAAAGACAAAAAAACATTGAATTACATGTCGCTCTTAATATGCATAGATTAACAAGACTACAGGCTAGGGTCTGGTAAGAGACCAGGGCCAGCGAAAATCGATGTGCAACAGATTTTAAAACGTCAGCTGGTAAAGCGCAGATGCGTAGTCCACACCAATCCAGCTATGGCCAATTAAATCCCTGAGTAGAGTAGTCTCCAAAGACCATGTAATTTTCATAACTTTGTTTAAGTATGATCATTACTTGAATGCCAGTGTGAATGCATTTAGAAATAATAATGAACTGCATCAGGCATATTAAGTTCTGAAAAGAACTATAAGAATGACTTAGTGCTTGTACAGGAAAATAAAATTTTCTCCATCATCCCTTGGTTCTTGAGACGTAAAAAAGAGCTATAAATTAGAAACATACATTTACATATTGTGTTAAATTTAAAACTTGAAGCAACCACATATTATATATACAAAGAACTTTTCTTTATTCAAGATATTCTGTAAACTTTACTCTTACTGGATACGTTTTGATTGAATGTCATCAAAAGGTGTGTCATGATTTTCCTTTTTTTCACTGTCTTCATTGATATATTGATAAATTTTTCATCCGTTTAACGTTTACAACAAAACCTTTTAAAAAAGATCAATATAAAGAGCATTTACCGAACTAAAGTGTTTTCCGATATTAGTTTTAAAGAATGTGGCAAAGTTTTGATGTACAGAAATGCCTCCAAACAGCAAACCACATTGTCGAGAGTAATTCATCTCCGCAGTGGAGTTGGGAAACTACTATTCCTTAGATTAATTAAACAAAACTTTCCATTCAAATGTTACCTCTTACGAAGTGCTTTGATTAGATATGCAGTTGAAGAACTTCTGCGTATATTAAGTTTTTCCAAAGTAATGTCAAAATTAAATTTGAGAATTTTGAGAATTTCTTCAAGTTTCCTGAAGGTAAACGATTCAATTTGAATGAAGATGAAAGAAATTTCTGTTCACTTTATAATGGATTAATTTTCGCATGAGTAGATTAATTGCACATTCTGATATAATATGTGAATTCGAAAAAACTGGCCATACGCATTGGAATTTTTAAGTACTTACTATTTTTCTGTCTGTTCCGCTTCCAAATAACGCAAAAGGTGAACGTAGAGTACAGAAAAAATAAATGTCTAAACAACTTGCAGTAAATAAGGCCTTATTTGTCTTAAATTCGCGTTATAATCTTCAACATTTTGTTTTCGTGCAAGGACAAAATGCGCATTATTTAAAGATTCAAACAAACACTTCTGTTACTGCATTTTTGCAAAATACCTTCACAGGATAGCTAACATAATTTTTAAAAAACATATCTAAAATTTTACTGCAAATAGATATGACTCCTTTTACTTGGTTTCATTTGAATCTGAAAAATTTTCGACAAACTTTTCCAGTTCGCGAAGGGATATCATTAATGTCTTTTTTACTTATTTTGGAGTACCTTCATAGTATAATCAACATTAACGTGCACTTTGGTTCTCTCTTTCTAATAGCATAGGAGATCCCTTCGATATGAGACTGCTTCCGATTTCCCCAAAATTAATGGTCATTTATCTTAATAAACCTAACTGAAATGACGATTTAGCTACCTTAAAGGCTTTTGCAGAATTCAATAAACTGAATGAATCAAAATATTGTTGCTAAATATTCGCTAAAGTGCCTAGTCAAATTTCATCATGAAGGTTGCATGGTCTTTGGCGTCTACTGTAGGTGATTTCACCGTATACGTGTGAGCGTATATGTTGTAAATGTGGCCGAAGCTGCGGTTTCGCCATCTTATCATGCCTGGTATGAGTCCCCAAAGAAGAACACAACAAGAAGAGTGCAAAAGTAGGAGTCTATTTACAAACTTAGTGCATCATTTTGAAGCAAGCGAATGCATGAAGAATTGAGCCATTGAGATTGTGGTCTCAAGTAAGGTGCGACTTCATCAGTTTTGTGCCTCTTGCAGTTGGTGTTTTATAATTATCACGTTCACTCTCTGTGTAGGCGGTCCGGTGTTCTGGCGTGCGAACGAATCGTCAGGGCGGTGAGCACTCACAGTTAAGCTAGGCCTTAACAGTATATGTTTGTCCAAGCGACGGCAGTTAGATGAGCTCCGAGCACGCGTTTACTGGACCACACAGCCTACGCGACTCTCGGAGTACTGTCAAACATGGGAGGGACGAAGCGCGGCAGGCCGTAATGTAAGTGTACGCACCCCTACAGACAATGGGACTAATCCCTGGCACCAATTGGGCGATAGGCTCTGAGAGTAGACTAATGCACATGAGAGAAAAGCAAAAGTGTCATAGTCCTTTCAAAATGATTTCGATAAAAAAACTCCCACCAGCCAGATTAGGCTTTACAGGAGCAACAACTGATGATATAAAATACTGGATAACTGATGAAGCGTCCCTGTGTTCCAAAGAGCCTATTTGTGAAAACAACGATTGCCATCGCAGGCAAAGTTCAAGGGCCAATTTTGTGCATATGCCTGGCCGGAATAATTAAAATCCTTCAGTCACCTTGCAAGCGGGCAGGTTTTGTGTAATTCAAGGTTAGCACACTACTGGCGAGTCTTAAGAGGTAAAGAATTTGCAACTGTTTCATGTCTGTAAATTAACTGTTACAGCACATTCCAATTTGAGTCGGCAGCAAAAACTTGTATTGCTGTAACTTCTATTTTACCTGTACACAAGAATGCAGCAAATATTTTGCATCATTTGTGCCTTAAAAGCAAACTCAAAATAAAAACCAAATGCAAAGTCCTGCGAGCAAATGAACACACCTTCGTGGATGGCAGCAATGTGTCTTTTCATGGTTGAACCGTCAGCCAAGTCTTTTCCACAAATCTAACAAAAAACTGTCATAGCCCTTAAACCAAAATAAAGGAAAGCTATTAATAAAGCACCGAAGGTGCTTTCTCTAGGGATGCCCTGCATTTTACACTAAATCCTCGAAAAATAAATAGGAAATTTCCTGTCACAATTGAGCTTGGCCTGCCCGTACTTTCACTGCACATGTTGGCTTGGCTCGAAGTGTAGACGAGGAAGCAAATGGTCAGCTCAGTCAAGAATACGTGGTCAGGTTCAGGTTCTGACAGATTTTTATTGAGGGAAATATAGGTAAATACCTTTGAACTCCCTATTGGTACAGTTTTTTCGATGCATTTGATCTGCAGAACATTTCAGAATAGTGGCGGGCAGAGCATTCCATGCCTGAATTGGGAAAAGTTTCACAAATCCGCGTAGCCTCGGATCACAACTTTTGGTGGACTCGCAGCTTGCAATTCTTGTTATTCTTAACTAACGTATTACTGAGAATCAGTGAGTAGTATGTTTATATACATATATAAAATTTCATTCTCGCCATATCCAATTTTAGTGGGCATTTCGGGTATGAAAATCTAAATTTCGCTTGAATGCATCCACAGATGGGCACATAACAATTTCCTCGGGGAGTGCATTTCAAGCTTCAACTACTCTATTACCAAAGAAGAACTTGCGTGTGTCTAGTCTGGCCCCTGTTATGCGTAGTTTGAAGAGATGCCCTCTTAAGTTGGTCGTTGTTGCTAACTCGAAGAAGTCGCCAGGTAGAAGACAGCAGTCCTGCCCGCGCATTATACGAAATGCTTGTATCAGATCGCCACGTAGCTGCCTGTAACTTAACGGAAATAGATCGAGATTAGCTAAACGTCTTTCGTAGGGTAAAAAGCTCTTACTGGTAACCAGTTTGTTCGCGCACCTTTGGACCTTTTCGAGGGAATTTAGGTCTTTCGCGGTCCAGGGTTTCCATGCTTGGATTGCGAACTCCTACTTCGGCCGCACAAATGTTCCAAAGACCTTAGCAAAGCAGTCTTTATTGAAGGCACAAAAAGCCCTTTTGACAAGATACAGGACGGACATCGCAGACTTTGCTACTTTTGCGCACTGCAGCGAGGGCTTGAGAGACGTAGAGACCCAAACTCCCAAATCTTTCTGCGCGTCCACTTCTTGCAGTTGGATGCTATTTAGGCTGTACACCATGGGGTTCTGAGAGCTGGGTCGGCCAACTCGAAGAATACTGCATTTGTTCTCGTTAAACGGCAAAAGCCAGACTTTAGGCAAAGTTTGAAGACGGTTTAGGTTTATCTGCAAACGTTTTTCGTCAGCTGAATTTCTGATGACGTTCCAAATCTTAATGTCATCGGCAAACATAGCCACATCGCAGTCCAGTTCACGGACGGAGTCCTTGGCGTATATAATGAACAGTATAGAGCCAAGGACGGAGCCTTGGGGGACACCGCTCTCGACTGCAACGTCTGCCGACTGATGGTCACCAATATGAACAGTTTGAGAGCGGCCAAGTAAGAAGCTTTGAATCCACTTCAGCAGATATCCTCGAACACCTATTTGGCTGAGTTTGTGCAGAAGTCGTTGATGTGGGACGCTATCAAAAGCCTTTTTGAAGTCGATGTAGATTACATGAAGCGGATTTCCACCATCAACTGCCCGAGTCCAGCGTTCAAAACAATGGAGCAGGTTCGTCACGCAGGACCTGCCTCTGCGGAACCCATGTTGCGCATCCGATAGAAGGTTATGCTGCTCTAAGAAACGCATCAGCTCTCGTTTTACTATTTTTTCCAGAATCTTGCAACAGATCGAAGTGAGGCTGATTGGTCTATAACTGTTTGCAGAAACTTTTCTGCCACCTATATACAACGGTGTGATCCGTGCGGATTTCCAATCGGCGGATAAACAACCTGCGTTAAACGAGGTACTGAAAAGCATAGAAAGCGGTTTGGCTAGCTCCCAAGCAAGTTCTTTCAGTAAGTTAGGCGGGATATCATCGGGACCGGATGATTTCGACTCGTTTAGTGCCATTAACTCCTGAAGAACGGTTGCTTCGGCGAAGGCCACATTTTCAATCTTTGGACCGTCATCTAAGCCATAGTTTGGAGGAATGAATCCAATTTCAGTTGTAAAGTTCGATTTGAAAAATTGCGAAAGATGCTCAGCTTTTGCGCCATCCTCACTCATTTCTGTTCCATCGCTAGCCCTCAGAAGGGGAACTGGGTCCGGGTTTCGTGTGGTTTTTCTTAAGTAGCCATAAAATAGCTTCGGATTTTTAACCACCTGGTTTAGTAAATCTTTTTCAAAGTCTTTGCGCGCTTTGAAGATAAGTCGCTTCACGAGGTTCCTCTGCGTTTTGTATGCATTTAGGGATACCGGATTTCTGTCTGCGCTATACTTTCTAAACAATCTTCCCTTTTTATTTATTTCTTTCTTCAGCGCTTGAGTCAGCCACTGAGGTTTGTTGTTTAGCTTCTTCCGTGTAATCGGACAGTGGTTTCTCAGGAGAGTACGCAATAACTCACTGAACCATCCCGAATCATCAGCTACATTGCCAGAAAAAACCAATTGCCAATTTATGTTGTTTATTTCGGCCTTCATTTGATCAAAGTCACCTTCAAAACTTGGTGGGTTGTTCGGGTACCGAAAATATAGAATAATCCCAATTTATTACGGTGCGATCACTTTTACCATAGAGGAGGTAGAGATTGCACCTCATCGATGCT
The DNA here is from genome assembly GCA_036362985.1 of Ligula intestinalis. Lineage (NCBI taxonomy): Eukaryota > Metazoa > Platyhelminthes > Cestoda > Diphyllobothriidea > Diphyllobothriidae > Ligula > Ligula intestinalis. The sequence continues at coordinate 91,640,606 of JAYGXS010000003.1, read as the reverse complement.
GTCCAGCGATTTCGTAAGTACCAGATCTAGGCAGTTTGATTGCTGCCCCTAACGCACCCTGGTGGGAAATAGAACGTGTTGACTGAGAGATGCATTAAGTGTTAGAGCTATTAAACGCCAGTCGAATGCTTGCTCTGTACCTTGTGCGTGTGTTGAACCCCAATCGAAAAGCGGGGCATTGAATTCTCCCATAATCAAGACGTCGGGCCGAGCAGCTAGTCTCGCTAACTCTTCTAGTAGACCATTGTCAGCCTCGTGATCATGTCTAGGCGGACGGTACACGGTCACAACTTCCAGGCTGGGTGATTCCGGTACCTTTATAGTAAGCCAGATGGCCTCGGTGCTGCAATGAATCCGCTCTGTTTTTTCCAAGACTAGCAGTCCATGTTTGACGTAAGTTATAATTCCTCCTCCTTGGCGCCCTCTTCTATCTCTCCGGAAAAGATTCAAGCCAGGTTGTGCCACTTCGCGGTCATCCACGTTTTCAGGCAGCCAGGTTTCTGTCAGAGAGATAATGTCGGGAGAAAGGTCATATATCTGCACTTTTAGTTCATCTAACTTAGACAACAGACTCTGTGCGTTGGTGCAGAAGAATTTAAATGACATATTTTTGACGAATTTTGTCTCGGTGGAATTTGAACTTTGTTTGACATCGGCTGTGTAAGCCACGCTCAGGCCATTATTCGAAGTATTATCGGTTGGTTCAAGAACCTCATATTCCTGTGAATAATCTTCCCGTTCGAGATTACCAGGCTGGTCTCGCCATTTTTTCTTCTCGAAAGTAATTCTGCCACAAGTTACCGACGTTTGAGCCGTTCCGCTAGAGAATACTCCGGCTGAGAAAAAAACTTATTTGTGTGACTGGCGAAGGCTGGCCGTTTTTGATAAGATAAGTTTAACCTGTTCGTCATTTTGCATCACAATTTTTAGAGGTCGTGGTTGCGGCCTACCTATGGCCTCGTCAGGTATTTTTCCGATCCGAAATTATTTCATAATTGGAAATTCCAAACCTGGCTCGAACAGATCGTTTAGAACACAGTTGAAGGATACCATGCCCTCCGCGTTATGGTCTGAACTGACTGAAGTACATTATTCTAGGCCCTGGACAATAATACAGTGATGTCGTTCCTGTGGGTGTTGGAAGACTCTTTCTACAGTTTTTGTCATATTGGCCTCTGTGTGACTCGAGCTCGGGATGGCCTATGTAGATGGTTCCCCAGCATGGGCCTCATTTCTGTTGCTATGTGTATTCGGGAAGCCAAACCCTTCGTTGTTGTATGTCATTTCGGTGTTGGACGCGGTCTCTAAGTTGGCCTCAGAATCCGTGTCTGCGATCTGGGAGCTTGGGCTGGCAGTGGGCCTCGAGCTCAGACTGGCTGGAGTCAATATTTCGCCAGTATTGACTTTGCTGCTGTCGCTAGGGGTGCTCGCGAGATCAGGCACGGCAGCTTTAGGCACCTTCACGCTAGGTGTTGGCACAGTCTTGCAATTTTTTATAAGAGCCTTAGGTTTTGGTGGTGGCCCAGCTGTCCCCTTGTTGTCCACAGCGGGGGTGTTCGAATTAGCCTCCACTGTAGCTGCATGGTCAACTATGAGGTCCTGTACTTTAGGTATAAATACACTCGTAGGTTTCTAAGGTATTTACACGTAAGCTTGGCAGCTGTCAGGTTTTCTAGTGACACGTGGGTCTGCTGGATAAAATATATCATGCCTTTCATTTCTTCCTCGAGTTTTTCCTTTTAAACGAGGGTTTGCAGCATACATGTTTGAGTCCAAAACCACCACGGTGTACGCAGTGGCTTGGTCCCATAATACGTCACTCATCTTCTACTTTGGCCTACCGTATCTCTTGTGAATTTAAATACTTGTCTGGGAGGACCATCCCCGAGGAACATGTTCAGGTAATACTGTAAAAAAACTAACCTACGTCACGTGCATAAAGATGTTTTTTTCAACCGGACTACTCCCTGGAGGAACGGCTGAAATGTCGAGCACTTGTAACGGAACTACAGTCGAGGGGGAAGAATGGCCAGGCAGGCCTAAACATCTTCAACGGGAAAATAATTCAGAAGGAAACAGTGAATCAACCCGTAATACTCCAAACGAAGGTCAGGAAGTGACTGTCACAACCGGATTACACCGTACCATGAAACTAAATTGCATGTAAACCAATGCACGAAGCCTGGTCTCCAAATAAGATGAGCTTAAAATTATTATGTGCCAACTGGAACCAGACGTCGGCTGCATAGCAGAAACATGGTTGTCCACGGTGGTAAGCGACCAGGAAATTGCTCTCCCCGGGTATCAAGTGTTCCGAAAATATAGAATCGGGCATCAAGGTGGGGGTGTGCTTATCTATGTCAGAGATGACCTGCTCGTGTCCGACAAATCCGAAAAACTTTTGGGCAATATTGAGGCAATATGGCTCACCGTTAGAGCACCGGGGTATCAGACCTCTGAAAAAATGTAGTCTTCCGTCCACCCTCAAGCGACCAACAGTCAGACACTTGTCTGGTAGAAAGAGTCAAAGAGTTTGCTAGGAGATCCGATTTCATGATCATGGGAGACTTTAACGCTCCCCATATCGCCTGGAATGTGAGTTCTGCGCCGGGCTCAGAAGTAAATTTCGATGGACGACTCCTGCACACAGTACAGGCATCTTTCTTAACGCAACACGTCTCAAATCCGACCAGACTACGCGAAGAGAAACAAGCCAATTGCTTAGACCTAGTACTTACCAAAGCGCCTGATAGCGTGGACGTCGTAATTTGTTCACAACCTCTCGGAAAATGCGATCACATAGTGCTACGGTGGGAATATTCACTCTTCTCCGTGCCTGATCGTAGTGCGGTTACCAGACGCAATATCTGGAGAGAGGACTTTGCACGAATGAAAACCACAGTGAGCGGGATAGACTGAAATGAAATATTCACCGTGTGCATTTTCGATGATTGGTCGGCATTCAAAGCTGCATTACACGGATTAGTTACCAATTTCTGTCTTATCACGGTAAAGAAAATAACAAATAGGCCTCGATGGCTAACGCCGAAGTTAGAGAGAGAAGTAAACCGCAAAGGAAGGATGTTCAAAATATATCGCAGAGAGAGGACCCCCGAATCATACAATAGGTATATAGCGCAGAGAAACAGGCTTAAGAGCCTGATACGAATTAGCCACCAAAACTTCGACAGTAATCTAATAAACCGTGCAGTAGGAAACTCAAATCTTTTCTACAGCTATGTTAGGCAACGCACTCAAAAAAGAGACCCTATTCCTCTGTTAAAAACAGACGACGGTGTAGAAATTTGCAAGATTGACGAAAAGGCGGAACATCTATCCTGCTTCTTTCAGTCGTTCTTTACGAGAGAGGCTAAGTTCTCCACTGTAAACTGCAGTGTGGGTGAGTTGCAGACCATGGACTCGGTCGCACTCACGGAAGCTACCGTTCTACGAGAACTTCTACAGCTCAAAGAAACGAAGTCGTCATGTCGGGATGGGATACCTGCAAACCTAGTAAAAGAGCTAGCCATAGAGTTGGCGGTATCCCTGTATCTAATCTTCTGAGCTTCTCTTAATACTGGACAAGTGACACCCGATTAGAAGGCAGCGTGAATCTCACCCATCCACAAACGTGGGAGTCGAGCGACCGCAAATAACTACAGACCCGTCAGCCTCACCTCAATATCCTGCAAGCTTATGGAACGCATAGTCAAACGCGAGCTGATGAACTTTTTGGAGCAACGTCAACTTTATTCCGAAAAGCAGCACGAATTCCGCAGGGGAAGCTCTTGCTTGACCAATCTGCTCTATTATCTAGAACAGTGGACCCAAGCGATCGATGAAGGAATTATGGTGCATACAGTCTTTGTAGACTTCAAAAAGGCATTTGACATGGTGCCTCATCAACGTCTCTAATACAAACTTAGCCATAAGGGGATAACTCTTGCAGTGGATCGCAAATTTCTTGACTGGTCGTACCCACACCGTATGTATTGGCAAACAGCGGTCGGCGGAGGAAGCAGTTGAGAGCGATGTTCCACACGATTCTGTTATTGGTCCTATCCTCTTCCTTAAACATATTGATGAGTGCATAAGCGGACTACATTACAAAGTCACAATGTTTGCTGATAACCTAAAACTCTGGAAGGTCATACGCAACCAAGTCAATAAATTAAACCTCCAGGCAAATTTGCATCGACTGGAAAGACAATTTATCGATTTAAAAATTTAAACCTCCCGTGCAACTGTATGGCCTGATGAGAATTTACTAAAAGTGTTCGCTCGCCAAAATTGTGTTCTGAATTATAAACAAGTATAGTAAACTTTTGCGATCCAAAATGACTGAACAGTTAGATCCTAAAATTTTCGTTTCCATGCACTTAAAGAGTGATAATATTTTAAAAACCATCAAGAAACGCCTCCTAAAAGCCATTGAAAGTACTTAAAATGCTGCTGAGCTCTGGATTACAGGCAGCAACGTGGGGACCTAATCCAGGCATTTCGCATGCTGCGTTGTCGGGATTGCTGCTTCCAAACTAATGACTTCTTTGAGCAGGCCACGACCACTAGTCTGCGAGGACGTCCCCTCAAAGTACGTGTGACTGTGGCAAGACTTGACCCAAGAAAATTATTTTGCTCTAAAAGTTTAATCCAGGCGCGGAATGCCCTTCCTGCGGACATTGTCATGTCTCCATCCGTCGACGTATTTAAAATAAAACTTGACGGTTTTAACCGCGTAGAACGCTTTAACGAGAACTGCAGAAATTGAGTTTCTGAATCCAAAGACACAATGCTATAAACATATCCTAATAGTAATTTGTAAGTTGTATTATTATCAGTAGTTAACCCAATGATTTTAAGCCGGTATCTAGATATGACGTCTCTGCTTAATATGCGAACTGCGCTGATCGCGTCTGAGGTCGCATTTACCGCACCTATGGTCCTAGGCTACGCAGCCCTGTTACGCCCTTTCTCGTATCGACCGACTGCTGACGACGTGGCGAGCTCCTCTGCTCTAACAGCAAAGGCGTTTATTGACGCATCTCCAGTTCTTCGGGACGTTCTTGTGACTCCGAGGTCTCCTCGTCGCATAGTCCTTCGGATGTCGATATTACTTGCTATGGACGCCAGGGCTGCCACCAACATTCACAGAAGCATCATGCTCCTATCATGCACATTCACATACTTCCCCCACGGGTGAGAGTTTTTCTCCTAAAAACCACAAATGACATTCAATTTTGAATCATGACCCAACCTCAGGAATTTGTTTACAGTCGGGCTTTTTTGCTCAGTTACACTGCTGGCTCGTGTGAACTGAGTGTGAGTGTATTACTTTAAACAAGCGAGTAGTCGTCTACAATTGTGTCAACTTCTTTGGAATTTTTGGCTGTGCCGATGCATTTCTTAAATCCTATGTACCAAGAGGGAGTTCGAAGGCGTTTGCCTGTATTTCCTTTAATAAACTTGACCTGACTTGACCTTCAACGCATTTGTAGCTCACCATTTCCGCTGACATACAGGCGCTACACATGCAGCAAATCTTGTAGAACACTTCATCCTGTGACGCAGGTGCTAGTTAGGCTTATGGAGTTGGGGAAGTACAAACCACTTGTTGGTGCGCCGCGCGTCCCATGATGAGTCAACGCACTCAACGGCGTCGCGAGAGCCGCTTGTCGTGAGCCAGTGTTGTCTGCTCAATCCTGATTGGCCCGTTGTCGGACAATCTCCCTCGCGTTCCCCTTAAAGTGCATTGACGCGCCTAAGTAGACTCTCTGTCATGCCGACTGGTCTTTTCTCTGTCTCGTTCTTACCGGCTTGGGGACGTTCGTGATCATTACTAGTACCAGGCGCTGGTCACAACATTACTTTACTGTAATTGGGTTGGAGGATACTCCGTTAGGTGAAAGGGCACAAGGTTGAGCTATGGTACACAGTCTGCGTGGGTTAAAGAGTAAATTGGAGGGCGGGAGGAGCATCGGACGATGGAAAATGCGGCTTGTATTGGCTATTTATTTGGGTGCAATGCGGCCGAGTCTACCACCAGCTAGTTCATGGACTCTGTGAGCAGCGTCAACTCTACCTCCCCCCCACTCCGCCCACGGCAGTTCATGCACCTGCCGGCTTTACTAAATCTGATACGCGTGACTCTGACACGTGGCCTTGAAGTTCATCCACCGACGATCCACCTCGCATTCGACTCAGTGTGTAGTCGACCAGAGCACGTGTCCCACAAACATGTCATAAAGGCCATATCATAACCTTGGCGTGTGCCTGCGTCTACACTGGATTATATCCCCCAGTCGTATGTTAGGAAGGAAGGCATATAGGATAGCAGATAATCGTTTCATGTCACTGTTTCTGCTTGTGCATCAGCTCCGTTTTTTGTGTGTCCACAAGCAGTGTGTCTTCTGTCATCGGACTCGTATCGGTAGCAGCCTGTCGTCCAGGGGTAAGCGAGTCTCGTGTCTGCAGCACCTAAACGTTCTTCTGTTCTTAGCCTCGCTATTTAAGTACCAGCCGTATTTTGCCTCGCTGCTAGTGGCAATCGTGCGCCGACGTCAGGATGACACTTGGCGCCCGCGCTTTACCCCTAGCCAGACGTGACCTCAACATGACAGAAACACGGCCGGCGGCGGTCTCGTGTGCGCGTAACTCCTTTGCGTCCTCGCGAGATGTCCGCCCGTGGATATCCCTCTCTCTGCCCGTTTTGCATGCACAGGTGGTCTGCCAATTCCTCTGTTCTCGTAGGGATGAACTATTTGGAGGATTTCATCGGTATCCTAACTTTCCTAAGTAAGTGTTACGTAAACGAACAATAAGTAATGTGCCAAACAAAATGTTAGGCTCATAGACTTCGCGAACGAAAGTATTGCGTAGGACACTCATTAAAAATCTCTCAAGGAAAATGCGTTTAGTGTCATGGCCCAAAAGATTGCCAACTCAGGACAGCCCGAGTGATGACTCGCGTACTGAGCCGCCCTAACAGTGTGTTTCGTCCATCTCATCAACCACGGGGACACCAACCTACTCCTAGTAGACCAACCTTGGTCTCTCCAGTCAAATACAGTCGAAAAGAGGAGGTAAATGCGGTATAACTCCTGATCTCAGGATGGCAAGGGCGTTTAATCATATTTAGGGCCATCGTAACAGTTTATATGTAGCCTAAATGTCCTCATGCCGAGGCGCGACTAACAAGATGTGTTGCTGACAAAGGCGATACCAACCATCGTATCATCATCTCCAAGATGCGGATCGACCTTCAACCATGCAAACGATCCCAAAGTAAGCAACCCCCGTTAAGTTGAATACCGATTTGTTAAAATTACTCGCCAATCCTCTGCGCTTCAGAAATGAGTTATCCCAACAGCCGGACAACCTTTTAATCGCAGAAGAAAATGCCTCCGTGGAGAACGGGTGGTGTCAACTACGAGAAACTGTTCAATCCACCGTCAAAAACATCCTTGGCCACGCGCCCCTCAGCGCCAAAACCAGAACTGGTTCGACGAAAACGATGCAGCTATCAGCAATCTGATCTGCGAGAAGAAAAGCCTGCACAAAGCCTACCCATATCGCTCTACCGGTGCCACGAGAGCCGCCTTCTACCAAAGTCATCGTCCCATACAGCAGTGGATGTGGGAAATGCAGGATGCTTGAATGGCTGGAAAGGGTGAGGACCGCAACGGATGGAAGAACTTCTTCGCTGCAATCAAGACTGTCTATAGTCCTATAGTTAAAGGCACGGCCCCGCTTCTCAGCGCTGACGGATTAACCCTCTCCTTACCGAGAAGACACAAAGTCTGAGACACTGGACGGAGCATTTCCGAAGTGCACTCAACCGGCCCTCCGCTACATCTGAGGCTGCCATTGACCGTCTGCCGCAGGTGATAATCAACACTGACCTAGACCTCCCAACCGGACAGCATTTTCTTATACTGTTACTGCCATTGCACCTGTGAACAAACATTTCGTAAATCTGTCGCCGCTATAAAGACAAAAATAAACACTAGGATGCAGATTCACCATTGTGGTGTGGCCCTGGCAACAAACTTAAAATAAAAAGCGAAGGGCGGATCAGGAGAAATAAAAAGAGAAACGCACCCACATGGACACTTTCAATGTGCCTTTTTCCTGCTTGAACTGCAGACAAAATGTTTTCCACAAAATTCAAACACAAACTCTCGCAGATCTGCAACAAAAAATAAAGCAAACCAATTTAAGAGAAACCAAAATTACAGTTGATTCACTATCTCATCAATAGCTGCCCGAATTCTTAAATAATTCTTCGATTGGAACACATTAATTGCGGATGTTTGTAATGAAGCTGATCATGCAGCCTAATTTCAACATAGTTTATACACTTCAGGATGCCAGCTTTTAACGAGCTTCTTTCTGACCACCAAGACTAAAAAAGTGACTACTTATTTAGTATGCCTTTTTGTCATTCATTTCGAATGCCTTTAAAAATTCAAATATATTTTATGGAAAACATAAACGTATAAATTATTTATTGTACTCCTTTGGTAGCAAATTACGTTTTCTTAAAATTCTATACTTAAATAAAGGGTTTCTTTCGGTTGTAAAAATTTTCTTTTTGTGAGCTTTTTTTACAATTTTCAGGTGTTTATTCATAATGCATCGTATCCGTCAATTTATTAATGATGTCTTTACTGTATAAAGCATGCTCCACGTCTATTGCAACATTTTATGGGAACTATGTGAGACCTTCGTCAAGTTGTAGGCAAAAACATACATTTCCCTAAACACGATGTACACAGTGCGCAGTTTGTAAAGCTTGAATTCCAGTGTAGCGGTCACTAGGTTTCAAAATTATTCGGCAATTAATAATTTTCTTTTAAACCAAACGACACCCTTCCTTCAAGTAAAACATTGAAAGAAAACGTAAATTGCTACCAAAAGAGTACAAGAAATAATTCTTTGTGCATTTTTCCATAAAATAGATTTAAATTTATAAACGCAGTCGAAATTAATGATAAAAAGGCATACTATATAAGAAGTCACTTTTTGTAGTGCATGCTTTGTCTTGGTGGTCAGATAGAAGCTCGTTAGAAAGCTGGCATCCTGCAGTGTCTAAAATATGTTCAGTTTAGGCTGTATGATCATCTCTATTGCAACCATCCGTAATTTATATGTTCCAATTGAAAAATTATTTCAGAATTCGGGCAGCTATTGCATGCGATAGTGAATCCACTGTACTTCCTGTGCGACTGCATTGCATTTTTATCCATGAAATCAATATTTGTCACTAAATCCTCGAAACAGCAAATATGCATTTTCTGTATAAAAAATGTTTGACTTCCTGGCTTCCATTTTATATATTAGCTGAACTTTGAGTGTAGACGAGGAATCCACTGACCGGACTTGTCAAGATGACGCGGGTTGGTGAGTTCAAACCTGCAAGGAGCTCGCACTGGTTTGATCGCCTCGTAGTTTCAAAATCCTTTACTTTGGGCTACCGTAGAATAAGTAAAGTGATCAGGCATGGTAGAAATACTTGTCTGCGACGACCAACCCAGAATAAAATACTTTTGACGCAGTTGCAGCTCGTCCGTTGCACGTGCGGACGGGCTGTCGATCACCTGTGTCCAATTGCCGCATCTACTCACTAACTGGCTCAGACATTGAACTAATGCGTGGTAGATGCAAAGAGCTGCTCCGATCACACCCTTGCGGGAGGCCACAACGTAAACAATCACAAAATAAGATGCATAAATTTTTGTTTAACCTATCTGGGGTCTGGATACAGCCCCGGTCCCGGCACTGACATTTCCTGCATTATATCCACCCCTAGAATTGAAAAGGCAACGCCAACTTTTCGAAGATCACTGAGGAATCTCGCTGATCAATATCGCCGGAAGAATGTTTGCCCGTGTTTTCATAATCCACTTTAATAGCCACCTTTCACAAGCACTCCTGCAGGAAAGCCGGCAACATCGACATGATCTTCACCACCTGACAGCTGCAGGAGAAATACTAGGAGAGGCGAACCCACCCCTACACCACATTCTTGGAGCCGGCAAAAGTCCTCCACACGGTGAATCACGACAGACTGTGGAAAGTCCTTCAGATATTCTGTCGCTCTGACCGCTTCACTCCCATGGTAGGTCAGCTTCAGGACAGCGTGATGCCCCACGTCACTGGCCACTGTGTCGGAAGCAGTGACCAGAGGAGTGAAGCGAGGCTATGTCCTCACGCCTAACCTCTTCAGTGCCATGTTCTCTGCCTGCATCTTCTTAACATCCGGCGTGTCAAGCCTAAACGCGAGTATCCACGACCTACTCTTCGGGGACGACAGCGCTCTTAATACGTGACACGCGGTCGCGCCATCATCATATCGCATGCTGTGTGCCTAAAAAGCACCTGCCACCGAACAATATGTTATACTCTGGGTTTCCTTTCGCGTAGGTCCTTCCAGCTCCATGCGCGACTGTAGCCTGATTTTTAAGGATTACCTTCACCTAGCTTTCAGCACACCCAACTGACTCTTTACCAGACAACGACATCAGCCCAGTGTGTGTTGTGTGTTTATTGGCCGATCCTTCGAATGGGAGTCAGGTTTTGCTGGCTAAAGACGTTCTAATAGAATTCTATGTCGTGCTACATTCGCAGGCAAACCGATCGTCGACATCAAGGCCCTGCACCACCTTGCCGTTGATGTAATCGAAACGCGTCATCGAAATCACGTCATAGATCTCGCAGTCCGAGCCTAAACTTGACCAGGATTTGCGGGCGTAATTATCGGTGCGGCTCAGATCCCGCATGTAGTTTAGAAACCACACGAAAAAGAACAAGAGAACACAATTATTATTAAGGTGAGAGGTGTCGGTGATGGGCGCTGATTCGGGGATACGCAATGGATGCGTGAGTTGATGGAGAGACTGTGTGGTGTGATCTAGTATCTGGCCTTTTATTATAACATCAAAAGAGGTGAGGAGAGCTGATTGTTGTTAAAGGATATGTAGCCAGGTAGGCTTGTGCGATAAGTGAATACTCGTAGAGAATGTGAACACTGTAGGCGGACATGGAAACTCTGTCGGAGTCCCAGATACTGGTTAACCAGGTCTCCGTTCGCAAGTTTCCGGCCAGACTAACAGCCATGTTGCCGCTAAAATAGAGGGTGCGATGGCAGTATTGACGGGACAGGTCGAGATATACTCAGTATCAGTATCAGTATCAGTATATTGAGGGTATGTAGGAAAAATTCCTTTGAGTGCCCTATTTGTACATATGTGCAGTGGTAGCAAAAAATTTGTTGCTTAGACTGTTGGCAAGGCCAGTTGTCCTGAGTCATAGGATGAAAATAGGAGCAGACAGTGAAAAAACTCCTCAAGGATTTTTAGGAGAAAAACTGTCGCCATTGTGGGGGTAATGCGTGGGATTTAGGAGAAAAAAGGGGTTCCCACTGGGGGGGGGGGCATTGCAAAGGTTCCCAGGATCATCACCGTGTGGAAGCCACGTCCTGATTTTTCCGTGCTGATGGCAGACTTCGCCAACGGAAATGGAAAAACAGAGGCATCCGTCCAGATCGTCGACAGTCCGCTTTGGGTCGAACCAAGGGTGACTGTTTAGACCGGCAGGTCTGGCTGATAAGATCGCCAGCGGGTAATCACGGTACGCAGATAGCCAAGTAGGGTAGACCGCGGAGACCTTCGCATGAGGCTATGTGTGGGAGGGCGTTATACATAGCAAACGTGAATGGATATAAAAACTAATACTACTGACAAATTGGAAGTAGCATTGTTGTTATTGCAAATTGTCAGTTCCGGTCCATCGTGCACTGCCATATCGATCCAGTTTTTGCTTAAAACCCTCTAGCGATTCCGACATAACAACGTCCTGAGGAAGCGCATTCCACGCTCCGACCACCCTTTTTGAAAATAAGTGTTTCCGAGCGTCCAGCCTGGCCCCTGTCACCTTTAATTTGAGGGGATGACCCCCTCATATTCGTGGTCGTTGCTAATTCGAAAGGAACAGTGGTGATGTTCTTGTTTCTGACAGTGGTATTAGTCTTAAAGAACACACACGGGTAGCTATGAACCATGATATACTTTTTTATCTTTACAATGAAAAGTATGCGTATGAAAAATACCAGCAGTAAAAGATGCTCACTTTGACGATGACTTTCACCTTCCGATTCGACATTGCGGTTCATGCAAAAAGGGTCTTCTGGCTTATACATGGGATATTTAATCTCTTATTTTTAGACTCAAAGAAAAACCTGAAGTATTTCCTATTCCCGTAGGAAGCATATCGGTCAGAGAAGATCAAGTATTGGTCTTTCTTAATTGATATGTTGGCACAGTTGACGGAGCTGAGGAAACAGGTAATGGGGTCCTGGTTCCACTTGACAAAACTGACGATTTTAGAGACGGTGGTGGCTGTCATTTATCGCCGCTGCTCGCGCAATCGCCTTCACTGGATTCAGATATATATTGGGGAATTAGTCGAGTATGCGGGCGCTATTGAAAAAAATAAACTTGGTAATGGCCTTTTAAACGTTACAAGTCGATTTGGCCGAACTGAAGTGTTAACCTAAAGCCAATATAGACAATCTGCATAAAGTATCATTATTATTTCGCATTCTTCTTCGGTGTTGGCTTCTTCCTGTGAAAAGGTATGGACGCAACAATTAAATTTTGAATTAAGTTATTAAATTTAAATTTAAATTTGTATAAAATGCTGCTGCATAGATTTTACTTCAGTTTTGCAATCTGACATTTAATTGGCTGACTTTTCTTAGCCGTTTTCTGATAACTGGCGCCCGCTTAGGCACCATCATATAACATGTGCGGCATTGAAAGTGTGATGTGAGTAATTTACAACTTTTTGATTGATTTTGCCTTATACTAGCTGATTCCTGAATAAACACGATTAAAAGGTTTGCACAGGAATAAGGGAAAACAGGAAGACGCTAGCTTAAGCGATATGGCAACCACGAATACCGTGAAGTTTTGGAGGCGGTTAAGAAAACGCGCGTTGAAGGAAAGTTCGCGCAAGCAGCACGGTTGAGGGACATACGTTTCTCTTAATTTATCGATAATGGGAGAAACATGTACCCCGCGGAAAATGTGATCTTCACAGTTTAAACTTGATGAGGTCAGATTGTTTTAGTCCGTCATTACCTGTACGACTGCAAATACCGGACCGTCCGCTGGTGTTGAGTTACAACCAACACAATAAGAAGTGGTTTTGAGACAGAACTCAATGTATGCAGTCGAATTTAGTCTGCGTACACTTCTAGAAATTTTCAAGATTTTTGCCAGATATGCCAAGTGAACCCCGTACGTTGTTGGCTATGGTTTATCTATTGTTGTCCATTGCCTGGTCATTAGTACGCGAAAATATGAAATTCGTCCGTGGATGGGTAAGCTCGTCTACTGCGATGCAGGCTTACCAGAGAGACTGAGGCAGATGATCAGCCTCCTTATTCTCCTCTAAGATTAGAGTTCCTCCACTGGTCCACAATACCAAGATTGGATTTTCGTTCTACGTGGCCTACCTTGCATAATTGTAGAGGACATTGAGGTTTACCATGGCACAATTCAGAAGATTGTTGATCGAAGTTCCGTTGACCAATGGCAGTTTTAACTGCTCTGTATGGAACTTGTAATTCTTTAGAGATCCTGCTTTGTTTTTACTTCATTTGCAGTCTGCAGTGAAAAGATCGCGATAGGGCACTTGGAATCTAAATGTAAATTTCGTATGTTCCCGGAATCAAAAAAGGTACCTTAGTCCAGTTTACTGGTACCAGACGCTGAAAAATGTCGGCAGGCGGGTTGTGATGGTTGAAACAAACGATTCACTATAAGTGGGAATAATGTAAGAAGGCTTGATGAACTCCTTTAGGTGCTTCTTGAGCACAACCAAAATGAACCACGTGGGAACGAAAAATTTAACCAACGGGCAGATTAGTAAATTTGGACTTCGGAAGCCCAAAGCAGCCGGGGAAACGAGGTTTATAATTTCTCCCGAGTAATCTCCAGGAAGCTATGTTTCATATTACGGCAAAAGGGTTGGCGCGAATGAGGCTATTTTCAGCACATTTTATTTACCATCCACGAAACGGAAACGCTTCAACCCAGCGCACCTTGCTTTCAACAGAAGAATCAGTGGCTATATGGCTAGTACCTCCAGTGCTATGTTTTCAGAAGACACTGAAACAAGCCCCTACTCTTCCGTGGCCAACTTTGACGCAGATGGCGATCGCTTTTCGTCCACCCCCCTAGTGGCGGTCGTTCGCTTCGTGCAACTGACTGCAGTCATCCTTATATGTGCGTGATCGCTGATCAACGTCCACAAGCTAACTGGCTTTCATGAGTGGGGAATCGCAAGATTAATACGAGTTGGCATCGACTTAGTACCAGAAAGTTAACCATGAAGCAGGGAAACTTCCTGCAAACTACTTTTTTGTAAACCGAGAGTGTCAAACCAACTACATCCACATATCTTTCTAGGCTGCAGAACTCCAACACAACGGACGGGAAAGTAAGATCCATGTATCGGAGCACAAAAAACCTTAAGATATCTAGGACCCACTAAATCGCCTGGTCCAGGTGGCACGTCGGCGAAACTTCTGAAGGAGCTCGCAAAATAATTGGTCTTCCTATTTTCCAACACCTTGTGTAGTCGGATGGGGACTGGGGCTCTGAATACCAAAAACGAGCTAGCCACCATAAATCTAATTTATAAAGTAGGATAGAGGACATGCAGAATTGATATTTGCTTGCGCCAGGAAGGCACTATCTATGCAAATAAGTTTCGTAATAGGAACAAAATTAATTTCACAATGTGCGCAGATAAACCTAAAATTCTTTTATATTGTGAGCATAAATTTTCCTGTTTAGGGCCTTTTTGGTGTTATTTTGCAATTATAAATGAGCTGAAAAATATAGGCAGTTTGAAAAAGTTCTATAAGTTTTCGATCAGTCAGTCTCACAAACATTTTTTGCAAAATAAAGGAGAATGTAATCGAAACAGAACGAATTACACATATTGAGGAAAACAACTGTCTAGGCGCAGTGCAAATGGATACATAAGTGATCGATCTTGTCTCACTAACCTGCTAACATCCATAGAAGGCTGGAAGTATTCATTGAAAGTCGGTTCGTCGTTCAATGCGATCTAGACTGACTTCAGAAAGGCATTGGACAAAGTTCTAGAAAGACGACTGATATCAAAGCTCCAAAATACTGCAAAAGGGTCAAGACCAGCTGCACTGTTGGAGCAAGAGTTAGTCAATGAATTTTAACACTCAAGGATTGTGTAGTATTGCCTATGTTTTCAGCAACACTCCGCAGACAACAATAAATATTGGAATAAAACCACCTGAAAGCGTGAGTTTGCACAGAGATGTTGGTGTGATTAGTAAACACGACGTAAGTGTCACAAGACAGTGCTCCGAAGTCGCTGCGAGAGCAATGCCGGTCATGGGCGACTTACCAAGAAGGTTTGTAAACCCGATCGCGGAAATGTTCGGAAAAGTCTATGCAACATTCGTACGGCCGCAGCTGGAATATGCGGTTTAGTTTTGGTGGCCTTGGTTTCGGGAAGACAAAAAGATTCTTGATGGTGTTCAAAGACGTGCTTCTAAGGCGGTCCGTGAACTCAAGCAGTTTACATGCGAACAGCATTTGACTGCCTTCAATATCTTCCTCCTCAATTATAAACAAGAGAGAGGGGATCTTATTGCATCATTTCAGTAGGAACCTCGGAAACCATGATTGCCAGTTAAATAAGGAACTGAGCCGCACAAACTAACGTTCATGCTCATTCTCTCAAATGGTCAATTGATAGTGAAACTCCTTGCTAGAGTTTGTTGTACATTCACCTAAGGTGAACGCATTCAAAATGCGTCTGGATAATCATCAATTAAAGGTCATTGCAAACTTTCAAACACTCACGTTAAAACAATGGCTATCGACATACTACTCGCTTGATTCCAATAGAGCATTAATTTAAACTCAGTGTGATTCATCCGAATATTTCCTATTGGATATGCAGTGAATCCTTCGTACGCTTCTATTCCGCAGACGTCTCATCTTCTTACGCACTCATGTATTCTTAGTTTTTTTATATAATTTTAGCAACAAAATTGATGTGTAATTCTTTCGTATAGTTCACTACACTTTATGAATTTAAACACCGTTTCGCTTCGGTCACTCACTCCAAATAAACTGACTGATGCTGACTGAAAGCTGCATCAAATAGATGTGAATGGAGATAAACTCAAATGGTTCAACAAATTTCTTTCAAGCAGGCATCAGCGTGTTTCTATTGTAAACGCAAAAACACAAAGGAAAATCGTTTTCTGTGGGGTTCCCTGGGAAGCGTTCCGGTGCCCATTCTGTTTCTGATATATTTAAAAGACTGTCTTGATTGCCTCACCTGTTAGTAATTAAAGCTTGAAGACGATCCGAAGTTTTGGGAAATAAGTTTGAAGCTCGGAGGATGGGCTGAGCTTAAAAATGAATTGGATCGCTTTCAAATTGGTAAGTGGCTAAAGCAGCTCAATTTCAACAAATTCCAAGTCAGCCGCCTACGGTGTAGTCGCAGAAAAGAGATAGTATTTGAGTGTGACTAGTTCACTGGGAGTCGCCAACTCGGACAAGTGAACGAAAATAGGGAACTATGTGTACGTATGACAACTTTCCACAGTCAGTCATGGAGGCCACTTCCATTCAGATGTACATACAACGCTTGGATAATTATATGCGTCCCCTCTCTTCCCTGCAAGTCTGAACTCTAACCGCCAGACTTATATTGTAAAACACAATGCTACACACTGTTTGCCAGTACTATATTAGAAGTGGTAATTTTATATGTGCATGTACATGTGAAACGCACCGGCATGTAATCAATAGGGTTTTCAAAAACATTTCCTATTATTATCCCCAAATAAACTGAATTACCTCCATTTTCAAAAATTCAGCTCACTGTGCCAAAACTGCAAAGAAGGCTATGGACATCGTAGGATTGATCAGAAGATACTTCCTCTGTTTAGATAAGAAGCTTGATGGGCTAGAGTTTGAAACCTTTGATCGCTCGATGATAGAAGATTGCATCGCGGTGTGGTGCCACCAAACGACGCTGCGCTGCAGAAATTTCAAAGGAATACGGCTAAATTAGTCCTCGGCCGAGGAGGTCTACTATGTGAAGGTCGATTAGAATGGCTCAAGCTTCTTAATCACTATTGTGTACAATAGAGTGTAAATATGGTCAAACACGCCAGGGGAGTAGACTGTGCTCTTCATACGGCGAAATGGGTATGGAGGAGGGGGTGAGAGGGGAATGAGTCCGAAAATGATTGTCGTCCCGTGGTCATACTCTCAAGTTTTGTATGGAGACGGGGTCGGCGGCGTTTTGATGCTTTGTTTACGGTGAGTGAATTTGAAGCATCTGTGCAAACACGGTTATAGCCCTTGCTACATTGGCGGGGGGTGACCTTTCAAGCGGCTGCGATGACCTGGAAGCGACGACCCCTTCCCCAACCTCGCCCACCCTCCCGTGGCGTAATCTTGTCCGCATTTCACGTCGGGCATCACTTTATTCCTCACGCGCACGGTGGAATGAGGGGGCGACGTAGAGACCGACACGCACAAGCGACCGATAAAGCGTGCCGACGAAGTGATCGTGGTACTAACATGCGTGCGTCGAAGGCGCACAAGGCGTGCAATCCTGACTCCGGTGACCAATGATACCGGAGACACACGCAGAGACAGACACCGATTTTTTTAAGTATACAGATATCTTTAACTTGTTTTTAAGTTTTCACTTTCCAAGCAGTTAAACACGGAATAATAATACTTAATTGAACATTGAACATTTAATTTATGAATTCTGTAGGGAGGTTTGTCGAAGGAACTTATTTTTAGGTGGCTTGATGACTGCATCTATATATGAATGCCCAGTCAAAATGATTTTATTAGCCAGTTAACATTGTTGGGCATGTTTAAGAATGTATTTTCACGTGAGTGAGTATTTGACAAATGAGCGGATGAACGTGTAGCCAAGAAAAATGAAGGAAGACCTATAAACAGACAAGCGGGTGTATCCCCACGTTTTTACGTACTTTATTCGTCATAATATTATATAAGATTACTTTTTAATCTTTTTAGATGCAGGAAATGATGGTTAAAAGGTCGTCTTCTTCAACGTACCTGCGGCCAAACTTACCGTTGTAAAACTTCGCCATATTTCTTTTGATCTTACCTGTCATCTGGCATTATGTATTTGCAAATATGGTTATTATGAGGGTTTTTGAAAATCAATCAATCACCACAACATGCAATCCTAGAAAGAGATAGAAGAATAACGCGAAAGTGAGAAATAAGGTCTGTTGATATAAAACGAATGGTAAACAATGAAGAGTGGAAATGATACAATACGGGGGATAACCAAGGGTCTGTACAAATGATCCGTTTGGAGTGAGGGGTGATCACAGAATATAAGTTAGATACCGGCGGGGGCGCAGCACTGTGGGCAAATACGGGTAAAGGCCATGGTGGTGCTGACGGCAGGAGGAGTGTGTAGCGGCGAAACAGGACGGCGGGAAGAGCGTGTACCGGCGACACGGAACGGGGATAAATAGTGCCAGCAGAGGGAGAGAGAAGGAATACCAGTATCTTCAGCAAAAGACGTTCACACCATCCTCATCCGGATCCGCACCTAGTGTGAACTTTGAGCGTTTCAACACCCATGATTCGGGTTTGCTGTTTACTCCGCTAAAAGGCCTGAGTTTTATCAAACTTGGTTTAATTCACCCTCTTAGTCTTCTGCACGTACGGAAGAAAGTTGACAGTTTAAGCAATCATCCAGAATCAAACTGCACAACCAGGCAGACCTAAAAAAATTGGCGCACACTTCGAAATTGGTTTGACTTTTTCAGACTCCAAGGGATTTAGTCGTTTCGGGATTTCACACTTCTAAAAACTTTCGCGGACTCCAGATATTAAGCATTGGATACTATACAACAATCTCGTCATCGTGGAATTTTTATTGTGTCAAAATTCAGCAGAAGACGAAATCAAAGTGGAATTTGCTTCTCAAGTCGTTGACCTGAACTCGCAACCTACAAACAAACAAGTGAAAACAGCCTAAAAAAACCAAGGTGCTATGATCTCAAGCTTTCTCGAAGATAAGCAGTTATTTAGGACCTCGAAGATCTACAAACGGCTGAGTCGTTCCTGAATATCCTGCATATTGTTTATACATATTTGAAAGTGCTTCTAAGCAATTAGGCGTATTGTTTTCTCAGTCTGCTTCAAATATTTGCAATACTCTACACACCGTCGGAAGATTTTAGGTATTTTGAATATGAGTCAACACAATACGTTACAGCCACAATAGCAAATTTAACATTTTGAATTTAATCATTTCGTTTTCAGCTAAAACAAAAGAAGGAACTATTGCTCTCGATAATTCTACGAGGCTGCCAGCGGGGCCGGAAATCGAACCGCGGATGCCTCGGGTGTAAGTCGAATGGCTAACCGGTGGACCTATAGAACCGTACAGCCGTAAGGATCAAATTCAGTCAGCAAATACAAAAGATCGGTCACACAGCTTATTATTATTCAATCGAACTAAAAGTCTTAAAAGTTTAAGAGACGAAACTCGGAAAGATGAAGCCTGCATATCATACTTTACCCTTCTTAGCAAATTTACGAAACTTGAGGAGGTGGTTAATAGTCTTAGAGTGGAGATGGACAAGCTGAAGAAATTTTCTCGATTTCTCCCTCATGAGGAAACACTGGCGATGCATGAACTTAAGGGAGGGGACATAACGTACGCAGCAGCAGCATCTCTCGCCGAAGCGTCTACGCACAAAAATGATCAAGCGAGTACCATAAATGGTCAAGTTGTCCTTGACGAGGTGCACCGCGATCAAGATTTTACAGAAACATCTCTAACGGTCTGCGGGACTGACACTCTGCCCCTAATTTCAGCACATGAGGAACTTTCCGAAATAAAACCCCGCTAATTGTAGACTCATTTTCCGGACCAAAAGTGCAAAATGTACCCAGCACATCAACCACTCCTAGTGGGTATGCTAAGCCTGAATACAAATCACAGAAGGAAACCACAAATGTAGAAGGGGGCAGCATGAAGTCAGACCTGATCAGTGCCATCCCAGCCTCCAAAACAAGACTATCTCTTGTGATGGTAACGGAAACACAAATTAAAAAAAAAAACTATTCCTAACAACATATCGGGGTCTTCCGATAGCAGTAAGACTGAAAATACATCAAGGGTTTCCTTTGAACCCCAAAACTGCATAGTTGTTCAAGATCAGTCAAACGGAACAACAGGTGAGGTATTACAGAAGTCGTCCAGAAAACGGAAAAAGCAACATTATCATACAGGGTGCTCCAGAGTCCGCGTTTGACAGTACAATGGAACCAGTTGTACATAACTATGATCAAATACAAGAATACGTCAGCGCTGTCCTAAAGGATGGGGAACCTATACCGTAAATAAAGCTTTCCGTCTGAGTAAAGGAGACCCAGGCCGCCACCTATAAACGAACCCAAGGACTCTTCAAGTTATCTTCGATAACGAAGGCTTGGCATCAAAACTGCTAAAAGGAAAAACAGCCTTACGAAATTCGCAACACGAAGCCAGACCTGATCAGTGCCATCCCAGCCTCCAAAACAAAACTATCTCTGGTGATGATACCGCAAACGCAAAGTCAAAAACTATTCCTAACAACATCTTGGGGTCTTCCGATAGCAGTAAGTCTGGCTATACATCAAGTGTTCCCCTTGACCGACAAAACTGCATTGTTGTTCAAGACGAGTCAAACGGAAGTCGTTTATCAATCTGAAAAACAACATTATCATACAGGGTGCTCCTGAGTCCACGTTTGCCTGTACAACGGAACGAGCTGCACATGACTATGATCGAGTACATGAATACGTCAGCGCTCTCCTAAAGAATGGGAAAACCTATACCTTCCGTCACTCCGTGGCACACCCACCTTTAACCTGGCAAAATGGATGTTCCGACGATTGAATCCCCTTATGTCGGGCTCAGGTACGACAGTCCGATCAGCCACGGATTTTCTGGAGAGAATAACTGGATTAAAACTCGAGGCAGATGAGATCATGATATCATTCGACGTCACCTCATTATTCACCTCGATCCCGCAGAGTCTTGCCATTGAGACCGTAAGCGACCCCCTGGACAGCCAGTATATCGAGGCAGCCAAAACACGTAAACGTGGACATCTCTTGCAGTTGCTGAAGTACTGCCTCAGAACTTACTTTAACTTTGAAGGGACTGTCTACGAGCAAACCAAAGGAACACTGATGGGATCACCTCTATCTTGTTTCGTCGCTGAGGCAGTCCTACAGAGGTTGGAAACGTTAGTGTTCGCCGACCACAAGCCCAAATTTTGGGCACGTTATGGAGACGACACTTTCGTCATTATCAAGCGGGAAGGAGTCAACAACTTTCATGCCCTCCTGAACTCCATTTTTCCAGGTATTGCATTCACAATGGAGGCAGAAAACGATGGACAACTAGCATCCCTAGACGTTTTAGTTCATCGCAAGACTGACGGAAACCTCAAGATGACGGTTAACAGGAAGGCTACCAACACTCGCCAGATCCTTAGTTACCAAGGCAACCATCCACTGTGTCGCAAACGTAGCTGTGTACGAAGTCTCTACAAGAGGGCTGAGACCCACTGCAGTGAAACAGCTGACAAAGTTGCCGAACTCCGCTATCTACGGCAGATGTTCACCATCAATGGGTACCCTCGGAGCTTCATAGAGCGGAGTAGGCGGACTAACCCGATTAGAAAGCCAACGGTCAGCCAACTAAAAGTCTGGCGGGCGCTACCGTACATCGCAAACGTGTCTGAAGCAGCTGCTCGAATATATATATATATATATATATATATAGGGATCTGAGGGGTTCGGCTCTTCAGTAGGCCCCCAACGTATAGTATAACATCATTGTCATATACAATTCACACTACTTGTAGTGCTACTCGTTTGTAGAATGGACATTTCCGTAGTTATTCCGCGGCCGTTGATTGTCTTCGACGAAAATGTTCATCAAACTGTAGGGTCTGACCCTTAAAAGTCATGTCCCATCCACCTACTTCCATGTAATGCACCTAATAATTTCCACGATTATTTTCTTGATATATATATATATGCATATATATATATATTTATCTATCTATGAGGTCCAGATAAATTATCCTGATCATCATCCCCCAAAGAAGGCGAAGAAGAAAACAAGGCGCTGTCGTGGACCACACTGTAATTGTGCTGACGTTTCGGAAATACACTATTTTCCATCATCAGAGTGGTGGGTTGTGTGTTCCTGCTTGCCGAGAGTTGGAATGCCGCGCAGACCATCTGGTGTTGTAGCGATGGCTGACGCACGAGCGCTGAACTTCGTTCTGTCCGTTGATTGGCTGCGGCACCTCCATTGTGGGTGGCTGGCGCCCGTGTGTGTCATCCGTTGCCTGTCCGTGTGTCGTTAACGCGTCTACGTTAACCGGCCCGGTAGTGTGACCACCGCCCGACCTCCCCTCTGAGCCGGATGCGCGGATCAGCCCTCGTTCCAGGCCCGGTGTCCGTCGGGGGGTAGGTGAGTCCTCCCGGTCGTGTGCGCGGCGAAGGACCCTCTCTGCCCTTCCTCCTACATCCCCCGTCGCCTCTACGTTTGTTGTTGTCATCATCAGGTCTGTGTGCGTATTGTGTGCACTTGGCCGGCTACTATCGACTCTCCTTCCATACTCGGGTGGCTTGACCGGTTGGCATTCAAAGCGCGGACCCGGCTCACATGTTTGGGCTCGTCGGTGGACCGATGACTCATGTCGGTCGTTGGAGTCGCTATTAGTTCTCTTCCTCTGACGCGTCGGTGGCCACTGTTGACGAAGTTGCAAGTCGCTCGCTAGCGCCGGCGGCGGCCTCGTCGGGGCTGATTGGAGTCTTGTCCGGAGGGCCTGATAGGCTGGATTTAAATCAATATTTCTGTTGATTGTGCCCACGGATGCCCAACTTTCAAGCACCAATCTGGTCATCTTGTCGTTGGATCGGCCGATGACTTTGGCGTTTTCGAAAGCGAACTTATGCTTCTCCCGGTCCATGTGGCCGTATACCAGTGACAGTTTATCCTCGCGATCGACTGCAAGTTGGTGTTCATGCAGTCTTGTGCAGAGGCGTTTACCCGTTTCACCAACATACCTTGCACCGCAATTTTGGCATGGTATGCTGTAGACCACTGCAGATTGTTCCGTTGCCGGAAGCGGGTCCTTAGGTCTTATTATCTGCTGCCGTATGGTTGAATCGGGTTTGTGGGCCACCCCAATTCCGAAAGGATTCAGGAGTCGAGCTGTCGCCTCCGACACATTTTTCACGTAGGGGATTGCTAGCCAGAACTTTGGTTTTTCGTCGTCTGGTCGACTTCGGATGGGCCTTCGTCGGCATTCACGTATGAAGGATCGTGGATAACCGTTAGATATGAACAGGGAATCGAGGTATTTCGCCTCCGCCTTTTTCCCGTCTTCATCGCTGCAGTGCGTTTGAACGCGTTGGAATAGAGATCTAACGCAACTGTGTTTGTGACCAATTGGGTGGTTACTTTGGAATTGCAGGATGCGTTTGGTGTTCGTTGCCTTCCGATAGACCGTAGTTTTTATCCTCCCCTCGGAAGTCCTCTTGACATGCACATCCAGGAAAGGCAACCGGTCGTTATCTTCCTCTTCCATCGTAAATTGGATGTCAGGGAATATAGAATTCAGTAAGGTCTTAAAGCTCTGAACGTCGTTCCTTTTGATTACGACAAAGGTGTCGTCAACGTATCTAGTCCAGAATTTCGGACAGTAAGTCCGGAAGACTAGTCGTTCTAGCCTCTGCAGGACTGCCTCGGCAATAAGTCCCGACAGGGGGGAGCCCATCGGTTTTCCCTTCGTCTGTTCATAAACCTGGTTGTTGAAGCTGAAGAAAGTTCTGAGGCACAATTCCAACAGCTCAGTGACGTGTTGTCGTTTAAGTTGCTGGTCCTCGTCCTCATACTTTTCGGCGAGTAGTTCATCAATAGTGCTTACGGCGAGGCCAGTTGGAATAGAGGTGAAAAGAGACACCACGTCAAACGATACCATCATCTCGTCTGAATCTATTTCTAGATGCCTTATGTTCCGCAGAAACTGTTCAGCCGACTTAACTGTGGATTCGGAATCCTCGGTGAGGAAGCGGAACCGCTTGTAGAGCCACTTCGATAGTCCAAACGTCGGAGTACCACGCAAGGAGACGATGGGGCGAAGGGGCACTCCAGGTTTATGCACTTTTGGCAGACCGTAGAAAGGCGCCATCGCGGCGTCTGTGGCTTTTGCGGTCAGTGCTTCTCCTCTTTTGAGGGCCCCGGACTTCTTCAGCTTTTCAATCGCCCTGTTAACGCTGTTCACATGTTTCTTGAACTCTCCCGCTCCCGAAAGCTGGTAGGCGTTTCTGTCCTCCAACAGACCTCGTAGCTTCGCCGTGTACTCAGTCTTATCCATGACAACCGTCGAGCGTCCCTTGTCGGCTGGCAAGGTGACGATATCCCTCATCTTTCGGATTCGCATAAGTTCTCGGACCTCTGCCTCGGAGATCGTCGTCAAAGGTTTGTGCTGGAGGAGGAGAGTTGACACTTGCTGTCGCATGGCGTTCTTACTCTCTTCGTTTGCTTCACACTTCTGGAGCGCCGATTCGAAAGATGCAACAAAGTCTACGGGGCGAGCATCTCGCCGCAGGCAACGTGAATCAACAAGACCTCCTGTCGGGCTTGAACGCAGTTGCACATGACAACAGTCTCTGCATAAACACTGATGGCGGGGTTCAATATTCCGCCGGCGGGACGAACACGGGAAAGTGCCAACGGGGGAAGCCAGCAGGACATGCGGCACCGACGCGATCGATGCAGACGCGAGCAATGACCGCTGGCAGGCGAACACTGCCCTCCCCCTCCGACGAGGTGACGGCGAGAAACCCTGGTCAGCAGGACGATGACGGAGCTCCAGCCCCGCCACCGCAGGGGATCTAGCGCCAATAGACGGAGAGCGAACGAGAAGTCAGTGGTAACACCTATAAAACACTGTGAGGCGTGTACAAACACCAACCTCCGACGATGCAAGCCTGTACGCTTTCGAAACGTCAGGATATTATACCCATTATTCCCGAGATCGCCTCTTCTTCTCATATATGTATATATATATATTGCTGATAGAAGCGAAAATGCGTGTTCCTGGACATAATTGAGAAGGCAAAGCGATCACAGGAACCAAGGATTTAATGTCCTGACGTTTCGGAATCAGACAAGCTTCCATTGTCAAAGGTGGTAAATGCACGAACAATCACAGTATTTATAGGTAATATTTAGCTAGGCATGGGGATGACTGTTGTCATGCGGCTGCGGACTCGTCTTATCCGGGGGTGGTGGCGTTGGCGGGATAATTGCCATTGATCGGGTGCGCATCGTTCGTAGGTTGGGCCCGGCCGACGTCATGTCGCGTTCACACCTTCCCCTTGAGGTGCAAATTGCGGTTGCCATGTTCGCGTTGACCTCTCGGTTGCTAGCGGCCCGGCAGTCAAAGTCACCGTCGTCTCTTATCGGCGTGGGCTCGTGTTCACCCGCGTTCCCATCCTGTTGGTCATCTCGCAGGATTGTGGTCAAAACAGCTTGTCCCCCATTCGTGTTTGCGTCGGGTGGTCCTAGGCCCTCGTTTGTGCTGTCGGCTGGTGCGTCTGGTCGGCGTTCCTGCCTGTGGTTCTGCTTCCTGTGCTTTTCCCGTAGACTTTGGTAGGCAACTGGTAGCGTCACACACCGATTAATGGAGCTACTTGTGGTATACCAGGCTTCGAGCGTCTCTCTGGTCGTCTGGTCGCTTCCACGCCCTACGATCTCAGCGTCTTTGAAAGCGAACTTGTGCCCAGTGGCTGCACAATGTTCTGCCACTAGAGAGCGTTCTTCCTGTCTGCGCACCGCTCCCTCGTGCTCGGTCATACGTGTCTGCAATCGCTTGCCCGTTTCCCCTACATAGTTCATTTCGCAGGAACTGCAGTTGATCCGGTACACGACGTTGGCAGTTTCACCTCGGGACAGGGGGGCCTTTGGTTTCATTACCAATTGCCTGATCGTTGCCTCGGGTCTGTGGGCGATACCGATACCCAATGGTTGCAGGAGTCGAGCAGCTGCTTCAGACACGTTTGCGATGTATGGTAGCGCCCGCCAGACTTTTGGTTGGCTGACCGTTGGCTTTCTTATCGGGTTAGTCCGCCTACTCCGCTCTATGAAGCTCCGGGGGTACCCATTGATGGTGAAAATCTGCCGTAGATAGCGGAGTTCGGCCACTTTGTCGGCTGTTTCACTGCAGTGGGTCTCAGCCCTCTTGTAGAGACTTCGTACACAGCTGCGTTTGTGACACAATGGATGGTTGCTTTGGTAACTCAGGATCTGGCGAGTGTTGGTAGCCTTCCTGTAAACCGTCGTCTTGAGGTTCCCGTCAGTCTTGCGATGAACCAAAACGTCTAGGAATGCTAGATGCCCTTCGTTTTCTGCCTCCATTGTGAATTGAATATCTGGAAAAATGGAGTTTAGGAGGGCATGAAAGTTGTTGACTCCTTCCCGCTTGATAATGACGAAAGTGTCGTCTACATAACGCGCCCAAAATTTGGGCTTGTGGTCAGCGAACACTAACGCTTCCAACCTCTGTAGGACTGCCTCAGCGACGAAACCAGATAGAGGTGATCCCATCGGTGTACCTTTGGTTTGCTCGTAGATTGTCCCTTCAAAGGTAAAGTAAGTTCTGAGGCAGTACTTCAGCAACTGCAAGAGATGTCCACGTTTCGGTGTTTTGGCTGCCTCGATATATTGGCTGTCCAGGAGGTCACTTACGGTTTCAATGGCAAGACTCTGCGGGATCGAGGTGAATAATGAGGTGACGTCGAATGATATCATGATCTCATCTGCCTCGAGTTTTAATCCAGTTATTCTCTCCAGAAAATCCGTGGCTGATCGGACTGTCGTACTTGAGCCCGACGTAAGGGGATTCAAGCGTCGGAACATCCATTTGGCCAGGTTAAAGGTGGGTGTGCCACGGAGTGACACGATCGGACGAAGTGGAACACCCTGTTTGTGAACCTTGGGTAGGCCGTAAAACCTTGCCATGGCTGCATCTTTCGGTTTGATGGCTAATCGTTCTGCTCTGGTCATCGCACCATTGCTCTGTAGCGTGGTAAGTGTGGAGTTGATTTGATTTACCAACGTTTTCATCGGGTCCCCTTCACACTTCTGGTATGCTTCGTAGTCCTCGAGTAATGCCTTGGCCTTCTGTAGGTATTCGGCTTTGTCTAGTACAACCGTAGACCGCCCTTTGTCTGCCGGTATTATGACGATTGTCTTGTCGGCCTTCAGCGTCCTCAAGGCGTCCTGTTCTTTTTTTGAGATAACCGGCCGGCATTTGTGCGTCATAATAAGAGACGTAATTTGTTGTCGAATTAAGTTTTGCGTCTCAGCGGGCTCATGGGAGTGCTTAAGAACCGACTCGATGGCGGCTACCAGATCAACCGGGTTGGCATCAGAGGTGTTGAAACCGGCAGCGTGTTGCAGCACTCTAATTTGCTCTGGCTTGAGGTCTTTGGATGACAGGTTGTGAACCAATTGTTCGTCCTCCTTTTCTGTGGCGGAACCCAGATTTCGAAATTTATCCATCAGTTCTCTATCTCGTCTGGATCTCAATTCTCTGGCTCGTTTATCAATAGCTAAGCGGAGTAGCTCTGTACCGTTTTCGCCGATGATTTTTGAGCATATTGAAGATGATTCTTCAATCGTTCGGCGGTATTTGTTCAGTCGGAAATGGCAGTCTTGAATGAGGACTCGAGTCATCCGCCTGCCATGCTGCATCACCCATTTCCTCGCCAATATTGTGTTCACCGGTGGCTTGTGGGTCAAGCTCTTCGGAAGCACTCCATTGTCAAGGCATCTGTGAAGAAATTCTATTTGCGCGTATGTTGAAGACACGCGAAGTGCAAAGATTTCCCATCGTCGTGCTGACTGTAGCGCTTCGCGCCCGAATATATTGCTGATAGAAGCGAAAATGCGTGTTCCTGGACATAATTGA
>JAYGXS010000003.1:91593676-91612377 GCA_036362985.1 Ligula intestinalis | reverse complement strand
CATCTATTCCTTCTCATCGAAGCCCGCATTGTGATCTATAATGTACTACCAAGTAGCGTCTGCTAGCAACACCAGAAACGACTGCTATCAGGTGCTGTACGCACCCAATAACCTCCTAGATGCCTTGCGCCTGGCATGGCAAGAGTCCATGCACTCATGTCCCCTCGCACATTGCCACTTGAGTCGGCTTCATCTAAACGCCACTGTTGTTTACTACACTGTCAGATATCATCCTTCTGTATCCCCCGCTTATATGACAGTACGAATATTACCCACCTGATGAATTAACTTGTATCGATTTGCATGTAGATATATTGATATTCCTTACATCATTCCTGGAAGAGGAAGAAGAAAAGACGAATTCATGGACCAAAGTGTATTCTGGCTGACGTTTCAAATGCTCGCTCTCTTGCAGTGTCAGAGCGCATTGTCTGTGTTCCTGTTCACGTAAGATAAATGTGGACAACCATTTACCCATGTGTCAATCAACTGCACCAGTCAATTTTCGTGGCAGTTTGAATTCCTCGCGTCTTATTGACCTGTTTCAAGTCATTTTTATAACTCATGAGCGCTTCCACTCCCTTTGCTCGCGGCCAACGGCTGTCTGTCCTGCTAATCGTTGTCCGTCTGACCTACTGCTCTGTTCAGAGCCGAATTTTGCCTTTTTTGAAGCGCTTGGTAGGCGGGATGAAGGTCCATGGCTTTGTTTAGCGTGCCAGTCGGGGACCAACTTTCTAGCAGGAATCTGGCCATCTCAGCCTATAACCCTTGCTTTTTCAAGGGCAAATTTATATTTCTTCTGCTTTACGTGGTCAGACCGAAGACAGCTTATCTTCAGGGTTAATTGCGGGCTTATGCTCATGCAACCATTTGCCAAGGCGTCCGCCCATTTCACCGACATTCTTTGCAGAGCAAAGCATGGTATGCTGTAGACCACAGCTGATGGTTCTGTCAAAGGTAGCGGGTCGTTGGGCCTCATGATCTGCTGTCTGACTCCAGCCTATGATCCACAACGATCCCGAATGATTTCAGGATTCTTGCAGCTGCCTCTGATAAATTCTTCACATGGGGAATTGCGAGCAAAAACTTAAGGTCCTCTCTTTTCCATTGCTCAGGGTGGGGCTTCCTAAGACACTTGTTAACAAAGGACTGCGGATAACCGTTGGCGTGAAATAGGGCATGCAAGTACTTAATCCCCTCCTTTTTCCCACTTTCGTCACGGCAGTGTGTCTGAACGCGTTGGAAGACTTGAAACGACTTGACATAGCTCAAGATGACGCGAGCAATTCAAACAGCCACTAATCGATCGGTGCAATCGATTGACGGATGGGCATTAAGCAAGGCGAATGGTTTTTCACATTTATCTGACGCGAACAGGAATACAGAAAACGCGCGCTGACGATGAAAGAAAGCGAGCTTTTGAAACGTCAGCCAGAATACACTTTGGTTCCAGAAGTCGTCTCTTCTTCTCCGTCCTCCTCTTCGGGGGAGGATTTTAGGAATATTTTATCTAAAGATCATATATTCTCGTATATAAAAATTATATTGATCCAGTTAGTATTCATAAGAAGCACATGTAAGAACGCCAATTAATCGCCAGGTCCCACAATTATTATTTTCATACGCCAAAATTCAGAATGCTTTACCCGTAATTCATTGGCTGAAGAAAAGCCTTCCTCTATCTGGCATTAGTTCAAATCCCACCGACGCCGTCTAGTTTTTCACAATTGGATCAAATGAATTGGCACATAATACAAATATCCGCGAAATTCGTTTTTTTTTCATTTTCAGACGCAGTCCTAACACAAAGATGTAGGCAAAATTACATTTAATATTTATATTTATTCGTGATAAAGACAAAAGAACACAGTCTACCGCTTAAATGATCTGAAATATTGAGTAATAAAAGAAGGGTTGCAGGACCGTAAAAGTGAATATTAAAGATGGAAGATAAAATGATATAAGTAAAAAAAAAATAAAAGAATTTGATGAAAAAACACCTTCAGTTGTTGCGTCACAGTTTAGTTCGCTGTGATGGGTCGGGGTGCGGTAACCATTAGTTATCTGGAAGGGCGCAGAGCTTCGCTTGGTCATGCACCTGGAGTCTGCAGCTGGAAAAGTGATCCACGAGCCTCGTCAAAGTCAAGTCCTCACGAGGAATATGCGGAAGAATGTCCACGGTTTTCTCATTTAATAGCACCTCCACAACATAGTCGTCAAGGGAGCGCCCTTGCCCTAAAAATGGTTGCAAACAGGTTTTCAGGGGCGCGACAAACACTTAAAATAGCTGCGGTCATATTAAACTCTGACTTTCCTAGTCACTATAGGAGGAGAAAAACAGAGAAGGCGGGTGCGTAGAAGAAAATGCGGGTTGCATTATACAGACTGGGGCATTCAAAGAGCAGATCTAAAGGTCCATTGATCATACTGCATGGGTACTAAGAAACGTCAGCTATTCGAAGCAATAGACAAGGAGCAAATTTGGCAAGCAGATAACCAAAATCCCAAAGTAAATCTTATAAGCACAGAATTTTTCCAACGACGAGAAATATCAAGCGGTTAAGATGACTATGAGGTGACGGGTGTGTATTTGTACGAATGGAAGCGAACATGCGTGCCCCAGGTTCTTGTTGTAAATAAGAAGAAGTCACGATTTCTGGAACGAAAGTTTTATTCTGAGCTTTCGGCTCCACACGAGAAGCCATCGTCAGAGTAAATGAGAACAGCCAACGTCAGCTACGCATAAATGGGGTTCGTAGGGGAGGAGTGGGGCTGGTGGCAATTATTGATTGGTCCTTGGCCACGCCAAGTCCATTCTCACGCTATCTTATCGTGTCTCTGACGCACGTCCCTGGAGTAACGGCATGTGACTTTGAGGTTGGGGCCTGCATGCTTGTAGAGAAACTTGGCCCTGGTTTCAGATCGCGGGCACGGATGGCAATATAACAGGGTGGCATATCCACATGCCTGCTTAGGGCGTTCGGATCTGAAGACAGGCCTTCAGCAGTTCGCGTCCCATCCTATTACTGGCTCGTGCCATTATCCGTGTATTCGAGAAGTCAAATTCGGTGGGTCACCTTCCCACAATACCAGTTTTTGAGCCTTTATTCGCGAGCTAAGTCTTCGCCCGGTCTGCCCTGTATGAATTAAAGAACAGTCACGACATGGCATGACGATGGCCTCGCCTGTGGAGCCGAAAGCTCAGAATAAAACTATGGTTTCAGAGATTGCGACTTCGTGTGTATTTCACTGGTTCTTGTAAAAATCCGGCATCCTGAAGTACCTAAAATATATGAAGATTAGCTGTAAGATTTTCCTTATTACAACCATACGCCATTAATATGTTTTAATCAAAGACGTATTTCAGAATCCCGGGTGGTGTTTCATGAAATAGGGCGTCTACTGTTGATATTGAAAACAGCTAATCAGAATCAGGACAGACGGTTGAACATGACCTATGAATCCACAGTCACACTTTTGTCTGGTGTGACAACTACAGGACATGGGTGGAAGAAGCCATGTTATGTATGTGTTTTTCTTCGAGCATAGTACTACCTCATGCTTTTGACGGCCTTCTTCATACAAAATACGGAAGGCCCCATAATGCGGATGTGAAGCTGCAGAGATATAGACGCTTGCAACTACTTGCCACCGGAGTTCAACTGGGCCTGGGAACTAGAGCGAGGACCAATGGGGCGCCTTTAATGAAAATGCAAACAAGTTCTGTTTTTTCTTTGCAAAGTTGACGAAATACATGGCTGGTACGGCAGTTACCATTTGCTGGGGATTGCTGTTAACTATAAGTTAGTCTGTCTTCCTATGAGGTAAAATTTGCGTATCTCCTGTGTGACCGCTAGATGGCAGTGCCGAAAAAGATAACGGAGCCTGGAACAGCCATTTCTGGTTTTTTAGCCTTCATCAAACCCGAGGCTCGAACCCGCGAGCTTTAATTCGGAAGTCTAGCGGTCAATATGACTAGACGACTATGGATTGGCCAAATGGATTGAACTTGGGATTAAATAGTCCTTCACTGCACTCTCTATCAGCTTACGGGATCGAGGATGATGAAAAAGCAGGAAGGCGATGTTGGCAGCGAAGGGAGTGATGTGCGCTGTGCGAAAGAGGTTGAATACGGGCGGGCGAGACGCCAGTCGATCCAAGCGCGACTGGAAGTTTGAGGCACGCAAATGGTCACCACCTCCAAGCGGTGTTTGCACGGACTCATTGAACAGGCCTAACTTGACAACAAGGGGAATGAGAGTTTCTGCGTGTCCAAACCAAAAAACGCTCAACTTCGCCTCAGCACACCTTGAGAAGGAATAAAAAACAACGCGTAAATGCGAGCATTGCAGGAAAAATTGTTCATATATTTCAGCCAGCTAGAAAACAGTCCGTCAGCCAGGTTAATTATGTCTGAGTGGCATGCAACACCTTAATGAAGGTTTCGGTAGTATGCTTTCAGCAGAATCTAGTATCCACAATACGCCTCTAATTTATTCTTCATTTTGAAGCCCTCCGTAAACTTATATATTAAATCTAACGGTTGCGTTCATAGCACACACCACAAGCCCTAATCAGACGACTAATAGATGCTTGCATTTCCCCCCTCATGCTTTACTGCTATCCATTTATTTATTCAGCTTTAAAAGGAGCTGGTCATTTTTAAACGTATTCTACGAATGCTCTTTTCAGCTGCTGGCTTTTTAGTTGATATTATAATACAGCGATACTTAAAAACGGTCAATAGATTTGCTGATCGCATCTTTAGTGAGGTCGCTTACCCTCTCCACTCCGAACTAACGGCTCTGAAGTCACTCCGTATTATGCACCGAAGATTCCATCATGTCCTGCTGCACATCGGCATACCAGCACTCTATACGCACATTCCTACCACGGTAACTCGCGTGTGCAGAAACGGAAAATCGTAAGTTAAAACCTGACATGTCTCCATAGCAGATATAAACATCGCATAAAGCTTTACACTTTGAGTATGCTCTGACCTTTTACCTTACCTTATCACTTGCTCTGCGTGAATGAAGCCATTTTTTTTGAAAGCGTTGGATATTTGCCTGTAAGTGAAAGCATATTTCTTGCTCTGTCTCATCCAATCATTGTATACATGGCATTATGTCATCAAGAGTATATGAGTCTGCAAAGCTACAGTGATAGCGAAGAACGGCAGCAAATAGTTGGTGAGATTATGACATGTTCGCAGTGTCATAGAGGTACTCGATTGACCTGACAGCCGGCTTTCGGGCCTTCCGTTATTGAGAGCACTGATGGCAGATTTACTTAAATTAAGTTTGCCCAATAGTAAAAAGCTGGATGCTTTCGGTGGAATTTCAACTCGCGTAGTAGAGAAGGCCTTTACCGGAAGGCAACGCTTTAAACACTGCGTTACAAACGCCCCACCTCGCGCCATGAATTTAATCACATTTCAGTCGATAATACACGCCCAACTTTGCCACTTGAATGGAATCCACCTATACGGAACAGCAAGCCGACTGTCAAAGTAGGATTTCCTTAGCAAGCATTTGAAATCCAGGTTGGCTTAATTCTTAGGTTTGGCAGATTTGCTTAATTTGAGTTGACCCAATTGTGAAAAAAACTCAAGGCAGGTGAGATTTTTCTGCCCAAATCCGGTGCAGATACCAGGCAACCAAAAGTCGTGGTGGACCGCAAAGGTGAGAAAGGGATCAACTGCTTTAATGAGTAGTAACCATACGCGCAAGCATTTACTTAAGAATGTCCCTTGTTGCTGACGGCTGAACAGTGATTAACCGTGTGAAAATAAGCAAGGTGAAACCTCCACCCACTTTCTCCAGGATAAACTGAGCTCGCCTGCTCTGATAAGATAACAATTATGTAGCAGGGATGAGAAAAGCATCGTATTAGAGAAGACTATCAGATAAGCGTAGTTGTAAATCAAGCCGCAGGACACCAAATCGAAAGACCTGGAACTCGGCTAACAATAATTCCCAGAGCTTTAAAATAATTAGACATCCAACATCGACAAGGTCCTCCGTCTGCTTCTCAGCATAATGACACATGAACTACGACTTGTGCAAGGACAAGTTCACAAAGAGTCGACTTGCGCTGCATCTACTGCACTCTCTCCTCCTTCTCCTTTGCCCCCACGTGGACCCCATGTCAGGCCAAAGTCAGGAAGGCAGAAAGCGAGAGAGGAAGCAGGCGACCGGCGCCGGCGGAACAACCCCAGTTGTGCTGCCATGCCGATTCCAGCCTTTCAGTTTTCGAACTTTGAGCCCAACCTTCTTACAGCCATCTGATGGTGATGCATTCGCATTTGTAGCTGTCAGTCGGTTTCTCCAACATATTTGCACACCCAACAACTGCACTCACGTCAGTAGACAACAGCTGACTTCTCTTGCTTAGAGGTAGTGTTATAACCGTGATGTGCCTACATCGACACTGGTTATATTCCCCTTGTGCATGTAAGGAAGAGAATGCGGACAAGATAGCAGATAATGGTTAACTTTCATTGTTTCTGTAAAAGTTCTGCGAATCCTGCAAATTAGTTTTAGGACGAAATTTGAATTTGTAATTTAGCGCATATCTGGACAGGTTATTTGGTCAACTGAGTGGATTTAATAATAATAGGGGCTTGTTTGGAAAACTGTCCTCTTATTTAAAATTATTGGGGAAATAGGCTCTCATTTCGGCAAAATTATGAGTATGTTTACATAAAACGAGTTTCGTATGCTAAAAGGAAAGAGAGGACGAAAATGTCTAAGTATATTCATTGTGCTGTGGAAGAATTCCAAAATTTGTAAAAACGATGGAATAATAATCGCTTTCAGTGCTGGAAAATTTTGTGCGAATTTGATCAAATGGAACTAAAGCGAAGTTTAAATTATTGCATTTATTTTCAGAAACAAGCAGCGATAGAAGTTAAAAAAATTATGTTTAGCTATTCTGTCAAGTATTTGGGCCAGAAATTCAGCAACAGAAAGTTGTTGGCAGAGCATTTTCTTTTATAGCATAGATGGTCATGCGCATAAACAAAATTTCTACATGTTACAGCGCCGACAGCCTAACAAAGGCCTACTTAAATATAAGTCATGTAGAAATATATTTTTTGTAAACAATAGGTTCCGCTCAAGCGTTATTCAGAAACGGAACAGCCATAAGAATAATAAGGATTTCAAAAAACGGTCATATATATGGTCCGTTTATTTGCATTCGCACGTTTATAACATATCTTAGAAAAAACTCCCAAAACGAAAAATAATCCGTTATAAACAAAAAGGTAAGTTCTTTCCTCTCCAGTCAAATTTGATCGTTTTTCTTCATACACATTAAAGAAATTGTCAAACGTCCCCAATTTCCCTGTGATATTATTTTGGAAATAGTTAATATACGCAGCATTTCGTCAGCTAAATATTCAATAAAGACACTTTAAGAGTTAACCTATTATAGAAAATTTTTTATTAATCTTAGGAATAACAATATGCGTGGTATCTAGCAGACATGTTGTATGCTCAAAAATGTGGTTTGCTCTTTTGAAGCATTTCTAAATTTGACCAACATGGCCATCTGCATAGGAATTTATATGCAAAAGCTCGTTCCTTCGGTAAATGCTGTTTAGTTATATCTTATTTTCAAGGGTTTGATGAAAACCTCGAACAAACGGACAAATAGTAAACTTATTAATGAATACATGAACAACCAGCAAAATAAAGAGAGAATTTATTCAACGATATTTAATAACTACTAATATAATCATCCACACATACACAAAATATTTTGACTGAAGGCAAGTTCTTTTTGTATAAAGCAAGTGGTCGCTTTAAGTTTTATGCTTAAAAACTATTAAAACTTTGTTGGATGAGTGAAGTAAGTTGCATTCCCAGCCCTCACTTTTAATTTAGTCTGACGACGAACACGTGACACTTGTTCGAAAATTCACGAGTACAACTCGATTTTCCGAAGATCTTCTTTCTTTTCAGTATTTTAACCATTTTAATTTATTTTCTAATTCAAAGCTATCTTAAACATCTCCACAAGCTGGAAATTATCACAAATATTTTATATTTTTATAACAAACACTTTTTACTTCTTATAGTTATTTTAATTACTTAATATGCCAAATGCTGCTCATTATTATTTGTACGTTTTCATAAATGCGTTCTCGCTGGTATGGGATAAATAATCAAACATTTACCAATTTACGAAAGTTGCTTGCAGCACTCGCAGAACTGTACATCAGCTATGTCTACTGTGTGTCTGGTGGCTTTCCCTGTGTCTGTAAGCAGCCTATGTTGTGTCATCGTTTTCGTCTGGGCTGAACCTCTGGTCTCCAGCAGCAGACTGCCGCCTTCAGTGGTGACAGTGTATTTAAGAACCGAAGGTCTTTGTTCATTATTGACCCCCCTGCAGGCCGCAATCATGGGTCTCGTTGGCAAACTGTCTTCTACTGAACAATCAATCCGGTGCCTTTATGGTGCGAAGAAGCAGAAACTCTTGTCAGCTATCGAAAGGGAATCTTGATGCAATACTTTCCCATACGAATATTTTTCTTCGAGCAAACTGTAGCCATCTCCACACCCAGCTGTACAAAGCCTTTCTGCAGAGAAGCTCGATATAAAATCAAGGAAATCAGATTTATACGGATCCGTAGGGTGTAGATCATGACCTGCACCATAGAGGGAGCGTCGCAAGAGCCTGCACGACGGACCAAAGCATGTATCGAAACAAAGGTTTACTTTGATGCATAAAAGGACCGAGCTGAAATAATGTGTTAAGATAATGCTTACACTTGACTATCAAGTTGGTGCATATCACACTTTGCGGAGCGCCACATTTGATCCATTATTGTGCCCCATAGGGGGCAAGCCTGCTCGTAGCTGACGGGGAAGGGGTTCGCTTTGGCCCAGTAGTGCTATGGTGGGACGCAGGCGAACAAAAAGAGCAAAATTTAGAATAATGCATTCATCAGATCAGAGTGCTTTGGTACAAGGATACTGATAAATCTTAACGAGATATAAGAAAGAAGGTATAACAGGGGTGCCAATGTGCTAGAAATGTGTTTTTAAATGGCAGTGTTCAAAGACATTTAGAAAATCTCAAATGCCTACACAGGCGGTAGAACAGAGCAGTTGGTTGTAGGGGAAACCGCACGTTCTTCATGACAGCATCTGCCTCTGACTTAAAAATATTTTACCAACTATAGTACTGGCTATAATCGAAGACTGAAAGCAGTAATTTGCCGACCCACCAAATTGTCCAGCGGCCCACGGATGAGATGTTAGGCAATGGGTTATATATATCGCAGGCATATAGCAATAGACTTTCAGGCCAGCAATACTTTAATATTTAAAGAAGACAATGTTTTCTGGGATATAACGTAACTCTAATTAGTGAATTTTCGAAACTGGTGCGTCAGCTCGTCTTTGGACTAACAGCATATTAGCATTGAACCACATTCATTTTTAATGCGCGGAAAGTAAATAGTTTTACGAGTCGAGACCGGATTGGTGGGCGTGGACTCACTTAGTCTTTGTCGTATCACGTTCCTCTCTTGCAGCGTTCTCTGAAGTGTTCATCGATACTATCAAATTGTATGTACCAATTGATGCATGATTCGTCGGAGTGCATGGTCTCAAGAAATTCTCGGACATTTTTGATGGGCAAACTCCAACAATGCATGTTTTATTCCATGCAAAGGTGTGTTCTGTGTCAAACAAATGGTTTCGTCGCTTCACGGCCAATTGGGGCTCGTGGGTGCGCGGAAAGGCAGAGCTTCCTATTTAGCCACAATGTACGTTATCACAACCTTTGCCTGGGATTTTGTAAATGACTTCCGATTTGGCGTGGCTTTTGAATTTGAGCCACCCATTTTTTTCTGCTCTCCATTCACGTGGGAATTTATTATCCTATACCATCCTCTCTTGTCCTCTGCTTTGTCCGTCTGCATTGGTAATCATGAGGTCATATCTACAGTACGCCGCTACCTTTTTAAATGCACCAAAACAAGTTATTTTATCTACAACATATCACCATCCCAATATTTGTCAAATGCAGCCCATCTGTCGCATATGCAATTCACCAACAACACCAGCATCGACAATTCTCCGTAGGATAACAACACGAAGGTAAAAACGTGTGAAGAAGTGGAAATTGAGAGGTTAAAATCCAATCTGTCTCTATTGTTGATGTGAATGTCGTGAAAACCTTGACTGGTGAGTATAACATGACCTTTTACCTTTGTCCTTTTAAAATGGCCCTTTATTTACCTGACCATCTGCTCTCCGTGAATAGAGGCATTTTTGCTAAAAATTCGGGTTTGCAAAATCCTCAATATAGCATTCTTCTTCCTCTTATTAACGAAGCCAACCGTATCCTTAGGGTGTACCAGCTGGATGCGTAAAGTAGCCATTGATTTGTGCGCCACGTTTATTTGGTGTTTCCGCAAGTGCCTTTCAATAAGCCCAGACACAGTCCTTATGCACGTGGAGGATACGCCCCGTATTTGTTCTAAGCGCTTCAGTGGAAGCATCTAGATCCTTTTTGTTGCGCTTTTGTTGTTGTTTCGTGTATTACTGAATAGAGTTACTTAATGCCCCAAAAAAACATCTTCGTCAAATTAAATTTCTTGCGATGCTTGTTTTCTCATTTATACTTGAGTATATGTTTACCCCACTCGCAAAATTCTGAGTCTCTTTCTTCTGAAGCCATGTTCCGCCAGACACTTTGTTTCACGTTCGCAAAAAATACTCCTCAAATTGTTTTTACCATAATGGAACATAAAGAAAAGTAAAGAAAGGGCCTACAATGGGCGCCGAGATTGAGGAAACACCAAGTGTAACTCTTGACTAAACCGTCGATCAGAAAACCGAACAGAACAGAAGACAATTACAAGTGTATTCATATGCAGCGAAATAAAGGGTTGTCCAGCAAAAGGGTTTGCAGCCAACCATGGCGAATGCACCACTGGAAGCACATCACCATTACTACAGCAGTAATGTTAATAGAGAAAATAAACATCCATGAACAATGTCGACAGCGAGAGTGTGCCGTCGGCCCAAAAAATGAATGGGTAGTAGAATCAACAACCAAGTGGACCAGTGCTCAAACTTCAGTTTGCACCTGCCTGGGACTGAGGTAAGGCTGGGTAACAACGGTAAGGGAACACTGTCTTTTAGGGCCGCTTAAACGTCTATTCCCCCAACCCAAATTTCTTACGGAATTGATTGTTTAATAGTTAATTCTTAGCAAACAAGTGTAAATTAGTATGCAAATGTGCGGAGGTTGATCAAATATATGTATATAAGCCACTTATAGCTGTTTTGGGTACTTAAATATAATCAACTCCATCAAAAAACTCCTATTGCTCAGGTAACTAGTGTCTGTTGATGGAAATTCGACCTTATATTGGCGGAATTTAACGAAAAATGAAATTTCGGGCTATGATAAATGTAAAAGCAGTTTATTATTATAAGTGAACGGCAAATGTGACCTCTAAAGACAGTCCTACTGACGCTTAATAAGACGAACATGGCCACTCCAGTTTGTTTAGCAGTCTCACTTGACTGAACAGTATAAGCGTTTAGAGGTTTGCCCCAGCAATACAAAACTGGTCAGCTACCATACAAACAACTATCAGAACAATTAATTTTGTATTTACTGTTCTTCGGATGGGCCACAACTTCCTCGAAATAAATGTGGCTTGTGATCTAGCTAAATTGGTCTTCTTCAAACCAATAAATTCCTATAGTCAAGTTGGTTTCTTTATTTGCAATAGTTTTTTCCCTCATCTTCGCGTGTAGACCAGTTGTGCATAATCCTATCTCAATCCTGAGCCAATACGTAAACTTATTCGGTAAACATCGATAACTCTGGCAAAAGTAGGATACACTTACATCCAAGTAAGCCTTACGAGCCATTAAAGCACTTTAAGTCATATATATATGGCATGTATATGTATGTGGCATGCATATCGCAATCGCCTTTCAGTCCAGCAATACTTGGATATTTAAAGAAGAAGATTTTCTTTGGTATATAGCTTATAAGAATTTTATTTGGGTGACCTTTCGAACCGGTCCCTGAGTTCGCCTTCACCAGGTGCTCTAAATAATAAAATGTAAAAGCCTTTTTCCAAAAAAAGTTAGCTACACAAAAGTACACCAAGCTGCGCCACCAAAGTCTTCCATCAGATAAAGGAACGGTCTCTTGTAAAAACAAGACGTATTGCAGTCTGTCAAGTTCCTTCAAGTTGTTAAGCATAACCAATAAATTTAGAAAACGAAAATTTCGAATACGTGAAAAATCAAGGTTACTCAGTAAACTCACTGTATGACGAGTGCTGCATGAAACTTTACGCAATTTCAAAAAGACCGGTGATTACTTGCAAACCAGCATTGAGTAGAGTTGCAATATTGTTTATCATGCAGCCCATTTTCAATTATTTTTAGCCACGCCATAATGTATTATTTAACTGTTGAGAAAGTCCATTTAAAAACGCATGAAATTCCTTGGGTAGCGAGGAAATTTGGATTTAGTATATGTTTTCGTTCAATACAATAAATTGAACGCACGCAAACGTACTTGGCAACGCAGTCAGCCGAATCTATACCGTACTGGTTGATCAGAGCGAGAGAAAAAAAGGCCTAAGAGTTCAATCCTTATGTGCCTAGTGGATACAAGCAATACGGTTGACCAAATGACCGCGTTTAAGGTCGTGCTTCAGACGACGACTGGACTTCCCCTAGGATTTGCGGAGACCGCTGCAATATGCAGAGGAAAACCAGAACTCTGTAAGCAGCTGGATCCTGTGATATATCGCACATTGCCGCGGTTGTGATAAACTCATTCACGCTCATGCCTCTGAGGGCTGACTGCTATCCTGTCGTCTGCCGCCCCACCCCCTCTCCCCTTTAACAACATTCCACAGACTTTCATGAACATTAAATAACATGTACTACTGTGCTGGGATGACCACCTCCCCCCACATAACCCCTCGTCATGTGCCCATATCGAAGACTAACAGCTTCCACTCTCTTTTCCTATGAAGTGTCAACCTTCTAGGCCGACATTTGATTGGACAGTTCATTATTTTATTAATAGGCAAACAGGTCGCAAAATTATATGACGCCAAAAAATCTTGCTAATTTTTGATCTTTGCCTTGTTAAAAGTTCTTCCGGGAAAACAATTTTTCCATTTTCTGAAAAGTTGAAATAGATAAGAAGAGAGGATTGTCGACCACCGCGAGCGTTTTCATTTATTCTCCACTCTTTATTGCAGTACCCTAATCTGTGACGGATCAAGTTACTCATTTAGTCTTGCATAGTTCTCACGCATCAATCACCTCATGCGTGCGGGTCTGCTAACAATTCGTCAGTCTAGCAACACAAATTTCAAACCAATCATTGCTATTGCTGCACAGAGAATGAGTATATGTCCACTCCGTCACACAGACCTACCTCCAATTTTTATGCAGTAATGTAGCAGAGGCAGTTGGCGGAAAATAATGCGGAAGATATGACTCTAGGCCTGCCCCGAATACATGTCTGCCTTGAAAGCGTGGTCTGATTTCGCACTGTGACCACCGGTCGTGATAAGGCATTGATGCTCAATTTTCAGACGACAGATTGTTTGGGACCTAGGAGGTGCCATACAACCTGAGTCACCTCCATTGACGTCATCGGTTACCAGCGAATTCGCAGTAAGCTAAGGATGGTGTGGAAGAGACTACAGTAGTCGCCGGCTATTAAGCCCACCTCGGGCCCAGACCAAATTGGGTTTAATAAGCGGCGGGCGCACTAACCGGAGAGTGTCCTAGTTATTGATTAGCAAACGCGGGATAGGCACTATACATTACATACGTACTGTATTATGTGTCCAGCTTGGTTACGTACAAGAAATGAATGCTGCTTGTCTATATTTTACGTTTCAACAAAAACAATCAAAAATGATTTGCGACACGTTTAAAAAAGCGGTCTAGTGCCAGCTGTTTTGGCGGCATCTTGTTTTGCATAAGACTGGCCAAAATTATGTTACCAGTTGCGCACGCAGAGAGATGAGAATCTCACTCTATTCTGTTGGCAAACTGGGATTTGTACCCGGCAACTGGGCCTATTAGCTCGTGGATTTTGCTATGTAAAATTCCGTCCCAAGCTGATTTGGGCTGAAAACGTTGCTAGGACTATTAACCGTGGGCTTAATAACCGGCGACTACTGTATATTTCTTTTTAACCAATCATGCAGTTGATTGGTCGTACATATATGCAGTGGCTTTGCAGCTCGTCTCACTCGTGATGCGTGACAGCACAGACGAGGTCACTCCGCAAATAAGAGCTCGTGCGAAGACCAGTCTCGGCGTGCCATTCAGCGCAAAGTGGCGCTGGCAGACGTTCGCTTCGTAATTACACATCCTGGCCTCAATCCAAAGTAGCTGGACAGTAATTCACCCAATGAGATATGAAAGTTAGTAGACTAGCTTCAATTAGTAGGTTGGCGGCAATCCATCTTGACAGAAACCTCAATGCAGAGCCTGCCACCATACATCAATTCAGACCAGACCCGAGTGCGCTCGTCCGGGAGTCCTATCTTCTCCTATTAACAGAACGCGCCAGAATTCATTCAAAATGCTGACATATGCAAAGAATTGATACTCTTTCGCTAATCGGTATGGAATAGTGATTATCTTGTAGTCTATTCTGAAGGGATTTCAGTCATTATAGCCTGCGGGCTTTTCAACACTAACAAAGCGTATGAACTGTAAAAAAATAACTATTAAATTAGTATGCCTACTTATCATTGATTTTGAATGACTTTATGAACTTGGGTATGCATCATAAAAAACGTTAAAAATCATTTTATTCTCGTTTGATGGGAAATTACGCGTTCTTTAAAATGCATACTACAAAAAAGTGTATTTCGGTTTTCTCAGTTTATAAATTGCTGAATAATTTTGAAACATAGTGAATGCTACTATCAAATTCAAGGTTTACAAACTGCGCAATGTGTACATCCTGTTTAAGGAAAAGTACGTTTTCACAACAGTTTGAGGAATAAGTTACATAGTTCTCATTTAATGCTGCAAAAGATGTGAAGTATACTTTAAACAGTATAGGTAGAATTAATAAATTGACGGATACAATGTTTCATGAATGAATACTTCACATTCGTAAAAAATGCTCATAATAAGAATTTTATCTAAAACTGAACGATACCATCTCTTTAAGTATGCAATTTAAAGAAGGCGTAATTTGCCACCAAACGAGTAGAAGAAATAATTTTTTCGTGCATATTCTCCAGAGCATATACTTGAATTTATAAAGGCAGTCAAACCAATGAAAACTGCATACTATTTTAATGCGTGCTTTTTGCATTAAATAGGTTTCGTTAGTGGTCAGAACGAGGCTCGTTAAAAAGCCCGCATCCTTTCATGAGTGAAATTACTTCAGAATACGCTACACGATAAAAAGTATCACAAACTGAGTGTATGCCGAATATGGAAAACGGATGAATCTTTCGCCTATGTCGGCATTTTGCACGAATTCTGACGCATAGTGTATACTTTATCCTTAAAACCGAGAGGTTCTTATATTCCACGCCTATACGGATTACATAAAACTAATAAAAGGGATATTCAGTTACGTTTTCTTCTATCGATGTACAATTCTCCCTTTCACAGACTAGCGCAATGGCTGGTTAAAGAATTGGAACCGATCCGCAATAAATTTTCTGCCTATACATTAAGAGACAGCTTCCATTTTATTGATGAAATTAGGAATCAAAATATTTCAGACAAATATATGATCTCTCTTGACGTTGAATCAATGTTTAACCAACGTGCCACTAGATGAAACTATTAAAATCATCTGCACCTATTCTTCCAAAACTCGACTATCCCCTGAAATATTACGTGAATTATGAAAATTGTGTACGAAAGATGTGCAATTTCTATTTGATGGCAATCTATATCGACAAATTGATGGAGTAGCAATGGGAAGTCCCCTGGGACAAACTTTTGCTGACATATTTATGGGACATCTAGAAGAAAAATTATCCACGAAGTTGAACAAGATAACCCTGGACAGAAGATACGTTTATGACGTCTTCGCGATCGTAGACAACATCAAAGAAGCTGAACAATTATTGTTTATGATGAACGGCCTGCATCCCAAAATCAAATTTACCTTGGAACAGGAACGGGGAACCAGCTTTCTTTCCTTGATGTTAACATGTCAAGAAAGAAAGATGGCTCCATCACACGAATTGTCTACCATAAGAATACGTGGAAAGGACAGTACTTGCATTATTTGAGTTTTGTGCCCATTCAACGGAAACGAAACTTGGTATGCACTCTCTTCCAGAGAACGAGAAAAATCTGTTCTGTGGATACATTGGAACGTGAAATAACTAAACTCAAAGTATCTCTACAGAAGCGTGGATACCCAACACAGTTTATAGACAAATATAAAAAACCATTACGGCCTAAAATGACGGAACAGAT
Organism: Ligula intestinalis; assembly: GCA_036362985.1. Taxonomy (NCBI): domain Eukaryota; kingdom Metazoa; phylum Platyhelminthes; class Cestoda; order Diphyllobothriidea; family Diphyllobothriidae; genus Ligula; species Ligula intestinalis. The sequence goes on along the minus strand of JAYGXS010000003.1, from coordinate 91,595,896 downwards.
AGTTCCGAAGAAGCCCGTTTTCATATCTTTGCCGTTTAAGGGTGACAACATTTTCAATACCTTCAAGAGACGACTCATTAATGCCATTCACAGGACATATTATGCCGCTGAGCTTATAATTTGCAATCTAACAAAGCTTTTACCGATTCCTCGTGCGAAGGATGCCTTGCCGATGCACGCCACTTCAAACTGTGCTTATGAATTTACATGCACTTGCGGATGCAAGTACATAGGGCGAACGCAAAGGCAATTGGCCACCAGAGCAAATGAACACTTACCTAGCTGGTTGTTTAAGCAAGAAAAACGAACACCTCGCTCGTCAATTACTGAACACTTGCTGGATACGGGCCACTCCGTGGACCCTTAAACCTCCTTCCGAGTACTTGTTCAAGCACGAACAACTCGCACCTTACGCTACCTGGAGGCAGCGTACATAAGGCGGTTTAAAACCGACCTATGTAAACAATTGGAGCATGTAGTTAAACTAACTCTACCTTGGTAACACTGGCTCCTTGTTTACACATTCCCCTCCCCAAATTTTCTTTCATTTTTGCCTAGACGTTTTTTCTCCAGTTTTTGCTGTCTACAGCGTTTAACTTTCAGCTTTATCGAACGCCTCTTGGCCATGTACAGTGACGTGGCCGGTTTTTATCGATTTCTTCTGTATGAATTTAGTTGTGTATTTCCTCTAACGTTCATTCCCGTTATGCAATGAGGGGTGGCAACTGAAGAGCCCTTTCGAAATTTATGGATCCATTACATTTTGCTGTTTAAACAGTCTTCAAATATTCTTTATCCCTTCTGTACATATTATACGGTTCTTATCTCTTTGGCTTTCTCAAGGACCCTCCCTTCACCTAAGGATAAGGGCCTAGTGAAGAGGGCTAACCTAATTAGCCGTAACACTCCTCGATGTATGCATGTGCTTTTAGAGTGCCTAAAGGTGTGTGTGTGTGTGTGTGTGTGTGTGTGTCGCCGTCTTGTACAGCAGCGGCTGCGGGAAATGCAGGACGCTTGGATGGCTCGTAAGGGTGAGGAAATTCAAGGCTACGCGGATCGCAATGAATGGAAGAACTTCTTCGCAGCGCTCAAAGCAGTCTACGGCCCCGTAGTGAGGGGCACAGCCCCACTTCTCAGCGCGGACGGTACAACCCTCATCACTGAGAAGACCCAACTTCTGAGCCGCTGGGCGGAGCACTTCCAAAGTGTACTCAAGCGGCCCTCTACCACCTCTGAGGCTGCCATTGAACGGTTGCCGCAAGTCGAAATTAATGCTGATCTCGACCTCCCACCAACCCCTGAGGAGACCATGAAGGCTGTGCAGCAGCTATCCAGCGGGAAGGCATCCGGGTCCGACGGGATCCCGGCGGAGATTTACAAATATGGTGGTCATAAACTCATAACTCATCTCACCACCCTGCTCCAAGAGATGTGGCGACAGGGCCAAGTTCCCCAGGATTTCAAGGACGCCACCATCGTCCACCTCTACAAGCGTAAGGGGAATCGCCAGGCGTGTGACAACCACCGCGGCATCTCACTGCTAAATATTGCCGGAAAAATATTCGCACGCATTCACCTCAATCGTCTGAATAGCCACCTGGAACAAGGGCTTCTGCCTGAAAGTCAGTGTGGTTTTCGACGTCACCGCGGCACCACTGACATGATATTTGCCGCGCGTCAGCTGCAGGAGAAATGTCAAGAGATGCGGACCCACCTCTACACTACGTTCGTAGATCTGACAAAAGCCCTCGACACGGTGAACCGGCCCGGACTCTGGAAGGTTATGCAGAAGTTTGGCTGTCCGGAACACTTTACCCACATGGTTCGACAACTCCATGATGGGATTATGGCGCGCGTCACGGACTACGGAACGCAGTCTGAAGCCTTCGCAGTGACCAATGGAGTAAAGCAGGGCTGTGTCCTCGCACCCACCCTCTTCAGTCTCATGTTCTTTGCCATGCTGATGGACGCCTACCGTGACGAGCGCCCCGGAATCCCCCTCAACTACAGAACAGACGGAAACCTCCTCAACATTCGTCGGATGCAGGCCCCCACGCGCGTATCCACAACCACAGTTCATGATCTGCTGTTTGCGGACGACTGCGCTCTCAACACCACCACCGAAGCAGACATGCAAAGGAGCATGGACCTCTTTGCAGCAGGTTGCGCAAATTTTGGCCTCACCATCAACACGGACAAGACGGTGGTTATGCATCAACC
>JAYGXS010000003.1:91527086-91552128 GCA_036362985.1 Ligula intestinalis | reverse complement strand
CGGCTAACAAGCCAGAAATGGCCATTCCGGTCTCCCTTGTCTTTGTCGGATCAACTCCATATATATTTAGCAAGACGGATCAACAAGTGACAGAGCCCTCACGTCACGCTCAACATGGCGTGCATGTGACAGAATGGCGTCTACGCGCACGCACTGCGTGGGAATACAGCTTAAGAGGGTCAGATTTCATGGCTGGAGTAACAGCTATGCGGCAGGATTTTCCATAAATCTAATTATTGCATACTTTCCTGTTCGCAGGAAGAGACTATTACCGAAAAAGAATGCACCCAACACGTATCTGGTGATGAATGGCGACCACCACCGTCTCCAACATTGTCTACTTTATCAAATGAAGCCAAGACCCAAGTATGTCCACCCTCAGCTACGTCTACCGTGCCAACATATCACTTAAACACGACAAATACTTTGTCTTCTTGCACTGATGTGAATACTACAGGAGGAATTATGGAGGCAAATACTTCAGGTTTCTCTTCATTTGAAGGGACTAGCCCTCTGTAGTGATTAAATATCCCACGTATAGACCAGAAGACCCACCTTGCACGAAACGCACTGACGCGTCGGTAGGCGAAGGTCGTCTGAGTGAGTGCTTTTTAGTGCCTGCATTTTTCATGTCTTTTTTTGCGTTGTTGAGATAAAAAAGTATCTTGTAGTGCATGTCCCCCTGTGTGCGCTTTTTGCTATCACCAACGTCAGCAACAACAGCGCCCCAGCGCTTAACACCGACACCTTTCACCTAACTCAGGGTTTTGTTCTCCGGCTCTTCTCCTTATGGCTTGTCAGTTCTATGCGAGAGCTCTGCTGTACCAATAAGCATGCATGCATATTCTGTGACCAGGAGTTGTGTGACGAATGTTCCAACATCGGTTTCGATGTTATCTAGCGTATACTTTGTACCGCAGTGGTGCACGGACTCTGACTCGAATGTTAATTATTTTAACATGATATTAGACCTGCGGATCCTCTACCGTGTTCTCTACCCCTCCTCCATCTGGCTCCGCTACAAACACGTGGGATTCTTACTAGTGAGGAATGAAATGCCCTGAGTCGTCGACTTCACTCTCTTCCCCACCGCCGGCATCGAGCCACCACCCAAGCCCATCACTTGTGTGATTTGTGATGGGCGCAGGGACTGACAGAAGTGACAAGCCCGTGCAACAACACGACCGTTGACATAACACACACCAGGATTTACAAAGGCAGGCGATTAGAAGGAGCCGTCACCGCCTGACTCCCATTAATTACGTAACACACAATAAGCTGGTAGTCCGTCTGCTAAATGCGTCTGCTGGCAGCCGTATCAGCCATGATATACTTTGATAGTCTCAGGCTCGCATCACATATGCAGCATAAGAGCGATCTCGAATCTTGAGCTACTTAGCTCATACATTTACTTACCTTAAAGTCAAATGTATCATTTTAGCTGACTTGTTTTGACACGCACTTTTTCAGCGCTAAGGTTTGTGCCTGCTTCTCAAGTCGTCAGCACGCCCCCCACGTTTTAGCGCTGGCTTAAAAGTGCTCATCTGGGGGGCGCAGCTGGCCTCGCCCTGGTGCCTGCTACACTCCTCTATTTACCTCCCGGCCTGTCTCATATTGGAATGCTTCGCTACAAACTTTTAAGAGGTCTTTTTCTCGACTGGGGACTCTTGGGTCGTTTAAAAAATTCTGCGTGGCATGGCAAAAATGATGACGTCAGCCTGCACCGCTTGACTCCCAGTCCACGAACTAGTCACTTACCACAGTACACACAGGTATGGTTAATATTTAGCTGGAAGTAATAGAAGCTGAGCTGTAAGTTATCGTTAAAATGCAGGTCACAGTTGCGCATAGAGCTGGGGAACCCAGATCAGAACTTGCCTGTCGATGGAAGGTGATTTTTAATTACAAGGTATATTATGTGCCGTTGGCGTGACCATGTATCGTTTGGCTGTTGGTGAGGAGCGATGTGATGATATGGCGTTGCATGTGGCATTCTACCGCAGGCTTTCATTGAGGCAAATTTAGCTGAATATACCCATGCGATGACTGAATGCGTGACGAAATCGCGGACAGCAAATATGGGCGCGACAAAAGTATGTCGGGGCCTTGAGCATTGGTTCACCAATCTCTGTAAGATGGATTTGCAAGTGACCTACCAGATTTATACGTGATATGCACGTGAGGATGGGATACATCGGCGGTATTGAAGCAATAGAATTGATGTTGGTGGTTGTGATGGTCACACCCATTAAGGGCTGTAGCTATAATTGGTAAGATGTGTGTAAGATTTGCTAAGTGTGCTGATATCGAGGCCAATTCCGCTATCATGTCTGCGCATGCGGCCCAAATGGCCCATGCAATAAGTAAACTGGACTGTCTGAATCAATTTCGCTACACGCGTTTTTTGAAGTCTAGACAAATAGACCTTTCAAATGTGAAGACGCATGGTCATTATTCCAGAGGCGGAAATACTCTGCTCCTGTTAACTAATCCTCTTTTGTTTCTCGTTGTAGAGACCAAAGCCTATGAGTGTGAGATTTGTGGCAGAGTCTTTTCACAGAACGTCAACATGAAAAGGCACATTCAGTCTGTCCACAAAGGTACGTTCCATTTTTCCGTGTAGTTTTGCAATAAATTTGCTTTTAATATCGTATTAACCTCTACCTTTCATTGAATTTTTTCTCGGCGCTTATTCGAAATAACTTCTTTCGCTCGTAGTACGTTAGTCGGCGCCTGGCATCCGGCATTATTCCATGCGCATTTTAAGTAAATGATATCATGTTTCACTGCGTTACGCCTTCCTGATGCATCCCATCGTTAAACACCAGCCTCCCCATAAATAACACGTAGATTCAGGTCACTACATACCGAAAAGTAGATCCATAGTAGTTTAGCCAAAGTACACAATTGGGATTATTACTGTCCCAAAGGCGTAGTGCAAGCCGGCGTGCGAATGGGTTGATGTTTTGGATGACTTGCAAATGATAAATTTCACCGTTTTACCCTCGTCGGTAGAATTAGACATGGACACGGTCGCGATGGCCGACGCGTCTGATGCTGCGTCGTAACTATACATCTTCGATACGGAAATCCCGTCCGGGCCGCAAGTTGGAAATTCGTTATTTGGCATCCTGTCACCATACACAGCACAATAAATCCGCCCTTTTTCTACTTAGATGATAGGGTCAACTAAAATCGGACGTGTTGTGGTCTTCGCCCGTCACCTACGTGTCTTGGTCCCAAGCCTCTCATCAGATCTTGGCCTGTATTCTCGGTTTTTTCTTACCGACACCGGCCAATGAGACATGCCAAAGTTTTGTTTTATTTTAATTTCAGCACTACGTCCCTTCGCGTGCGAGATTTGTGGCAGAGCATTCGCGGAGCTTAGACAAATGAAAAGGCATATTGATTGTCTTCACAAAAGTAAGCTTCCTTTTTGCTCATTGGTCTTCTCCTGCGGTTTTTCAGTGAATTGATCAACTGCATTTTTGTGCTCATTTTTATCAGGTGCATATGTTTTGGGAGAAATTTTGAAAAGGCGATTGTAACCCGCATGAAGGTGTATTGGTTTCCCTCAAAAATCTTACACCTGCGTCTTGTAGTTCTCCCAGTCATCAGGAAAGGAGGAAACCTCTCAGGGGTGACTACTTTGAAATGCGCTGAACGTTTTTCGCTCATCGACTCCCCTTATTTTTCTTGTAGAGCTGCGCGAGTTTGCGTGTGAATTTTGTGGACGAGGTTTTGCCCAGAGTTCAACCATGAGAAAGCACATTGTTGCTACCCACGGAGGTGCGTTCCTTTTTATTCCTATTGACTTGCCCTTTAATTTTTATCGCAAACTTGTTTTCAAGTTCACCAACTGATGATAGATCTCCATCCCGGTGTTCAGCACTGCAGTTATACGTGGGACATATTTGTGGCAGTCCAGTACACAGGTTCCATTGCAGTCATAGTAGAACAAGTTGTCACTTAAACTTTTGAAGCTTTTTAGCCTATGCAGTGTACCGTCTTGTTCTTCCAGCTGCGCAATGGTGGGCCAAGAGAAAACTCTAGAGTTGGTCAACGCTGTGAGCGGCACCAGATTTCCATTGAATAGACAAGTCTTTTTTAAACAAACTGCTGATTCTACTGAGCGGATTAGATGGTGTGACACGGGGACTTTATTTAATGCCTGCCACACACACTCAGCCTTTCCGCTCGGGTCAAATCGTTCCAGGCAAGTATTTTTTCCGTGCATTAACACCTAACTGCTGCCATCGTATTGCAATGATGGAGGTGTTTAGACTGGGCTGAAAAAAATTTTTATAGACTAACAGACCGACGGCATATTTATGAATTTGATCAGTAGATGTATCGTCTACACTCTGAGTAGATTCCACTACACTGTGCCTGCGAGATTGAATGTACTTCTACACAGAAAGTTGCCTTAGCTAATTGCCGGCAGCAGTAGCAACAGAAACATCGGATTGTAAAAACGTGCAGTTGAATGGCAAGCTAGTAGAAATTCGGATGTCAGTTGATTTGACAAGAACGAACAGATCTTTTGGCGGCCTGCTGCTATCAGCTGGACTAATCTTCGAGCCCGTTCAGCTCTGACGGCACAGACACGATGTATATTTGATGCCTTCGATGGCTTGGTTGAACATCTTTCATGGTAAATATTAAGCCTCCGAGGGTGCCATCAGCAACCTGTCATATGTAAATCTAAAACGCTGTAGGTGACTTACTGTTAAGTAAAAAACCTCAGAGAGCGAGTATGCCTCGCCCTGAGTTTTATAGACCGATCACGCCTTAAAGCAGATGGAGCTGTTTTGGATCTTGGCTTTTGTTTGACAATAACAGCCGGATGAGCCAAAGTTGCGTATACGCTTCAGAGTCCGACAGTATGTTATTGCTCTTGGGTAGGTTGAGGGCTCTTCATCCCTGGATTATTCGGCCATCAATATTCTTTTCATCGAGGCAATCATGGAGTCGCGTTTCCAACAGTTATCCTACCATCTGGCGAACACGAAAGATGCATTCAAACGCATCCTGGATGCATATTTACTCAGTAGATACCGTTCATACGCACAGGAGAGCATTGCTAATAGACACGAACGCTTTGTACACTCATACAGATAACAAAATTTTACATGTGCATATGTTACTCACTATTTTATAATAACATATTTTATGTTGGATATTTTATGTCAACTGTTTTCAATAGGGTCTTCAAAGGCATTGCTTCTACTATTCTATACTACTTTACTGAAGCATCTATCTATTTAGATCTGCAGTCCTTTTGGTTGATTGCGTTGATTAAATTCGAAGCTCTGATCGTCGCTCAATCGATGCTCCTCGATAATGTAGTGCTGCAGCAGCGTTCAATGTAGGCGGTCGTCTCGGGCAATTATTTTTTCCTCCTCTACAGGCCGATTATAACCAACACGAGATGTGAAACTCTGGGGAGGCAAAACTCCTTTTGCACAGGATATTTCCAATTGCCGTTTTGAGGCCTTACTGTAAACAGTTGATGGCATTGACGAAAATGGAAGGCAGTCCCAGCGAATGAACTTGTAGTATTTTATTCACTGCGATGCTAATTTGTATGTGAATAAGATAAAAAAGCATTCCCCTGGAGGTCAAAAGGGACAAAGTACATTGAAACCGTCCATGAGGGGTCGCTCATTAGTTCGGAGGACCTTCCATTAGTTTTTGTTACAATAGGTTATATTTAAAATTCTGCATTAATACCTACTTATTCCCTAGTAGTAGGTATGAATGGTTTTCGCTTGGCTTTCCTCTCGTATCCACTTCCCCAATTTTATCCTCAACGGAAATGTACAGATATATCCGATTCTTTATCAGCTTTAGCAATATAAATTCTTGTGGCGTGTTCGTCGGTTGGTTCATTTGCTCAGGTCCAAGTATTCCATTGTGCCCACCATGCAAACCTTTGTGGCCTGCAATTGCTTTTCGATTAAAGGAATTACAAAACTGTACAGATCCTGTCGGCCACTTTATTGCCCCATTTCGAAATATTGCATTCTATCCTCTGCTTATAAATCTTCAGTTCCCACCCACAACTTTTCGGACTTACAACGATCAATACACGTCCTTAGTTTCTTACGCAATAATCTGGCTGCCGCTTGTTGTTTCTATAATTTCAGGACCGCGCCCCTTCGCATGCGAGATTTGCGACAAAAAATTCGTGCAGTTGGCATACTTGAGGAAGCATATCAATTGTGTTCACAAAAGTACGCTTCTTTTATGTTCACTGGTCTTCTCCTGCCGCTGTTCAGTGCATTTATTAACTGCATCTTTGTGTTATCATTATCAGCTGTATATTGCTAGGTGAGAAGATTCGATCAGATCTGTATTCATCTATATACGTTTACATTTGTTTCCACTTCCCTGACCTCAAAAGTCTTACTCACACCCGCCTCACGGGGAGGATAGCAGGGAAGCAGTCGTGAGGACTTGCAGGCAACAATAGCACTGAACTTCTTTCATCCGGGTATGGTCGTTTTCCACACTTAACACTTAACTGCTGACAACGCAATCCAAAGATTGGGAAGTTAAAACTATCAGGAGGCGAAACCTGTAGGTTTTCATGTAACGAACCAATGACATCTTCACTAGTCCGATCAATCGGTTCCTCTTCTACACTCCAAATATAACAAACCTGCGTAGTTGAGGTCAGGAAGACAAAGCTTCGGCAAAAGTAGCGTATGTAGCCCCACTCACATACTCCTAGTCTCAGCATTTTGTCCCGCAAAAACGGTGGTTATATAGTCTTGTAGGCTGGGGAAATAGGATAGAAGTGAAAAAATGTAGTCGAAGTTGCTTCCCGCGGTCGCTGAAAGTGAGTTGTTCCACATGTAAATTGAAGGCGTGCGCGCCGCGGACTATACTAATCTAACTCCAGAACAGTAAGTAAGACCACAGATAACTTGAAGTAGACGACATACTAACCACCATTTCAATTTTTCGGGCAATTAAAGAAACCTGCAATTTGGTAATCGGTTTTTTTTCGCAATATGTTTAATGATAATACACATTAGGAAAATCTTCAGATATCAATCAACAACACCTCTAAATACAACAGAATAAAAATGCGTTTAGCCTTTATTAAAAAATATTCTACTGCTTGTCCTAATTCCCCGCCCATAAAATCCCATAACTACCGTTTTCGTAGGAAAACATGCAGATTGTAGGGATTAATGAGTGCGTCTACACAAGCTACTGTTGCCAAAGCTTATTTTCTTTCTGATTGTTGTTTTAAAGATTTATTGTAAAAAAAATTGATGCCATTGATGAGGATGCAAGACATTGCAAAATGAGACAGTATAATTACTGTATTAATTGATTCCCTTTATTTTGGTTTTAGAACTGCGAGAGTTTGTGTGCTACGTTTGTGGGAAAGCCTTTGCTGACAGTTCAACCATGAAAAAGCACATTGCGGCTATCCACGAAGGTGCGTTCATTTTTTCGGAAAAATTCCCATTTGCTCTGGTAATAAGTTTGTTTTTAAAGGCCAAACATCTAATGGCTAATCTCTGTCGTCGTGTTCAGTATTTGATGTATATATGGGACATATTTGTGCCATGCCTGTACACAGGTGCAATGGCAGTACCAGTAGTAAAATTTGTCGCCGCGACTCAAACGGAAAGATGTTGTCGTAGTTATTTGAGCATTCTGAAGCTCTGTAGCCTTGTCGGTGACCTGCTTACTAGGATTACCTACAAACTGGCCATCTCCATTGCGACTGAAGGATTTAAATTGTGTCGGATATTCACCAGAGATCTTTTAAATAGACCCGCCAATGCCACTGTTGCTTTTGCAACTGACGTATTTGGAACTTACTCGCTTCTCTCACAACTACCGTCTCTTCGGTTCCAAGGTTTGAGGATAGGGGAGGTGGAGGTTTGCTTTTCACTTTGAGCAAAATGCCTTTCTGTTCTGCGGCAATATGTTAGCTGTTTGATGTTTCATTTTCGAAGGTAGGAATTACCTGAGCGAGAGGGTGTGAAATTGATTAGCAAGTGACTGACCGTGCGGATGTGTGAGGTGAATGCAGGATCGAAAATCGGGCAGGGTAGTCTAGAAAGTATCGGCAGCGGGTCGTGCGTGTGTGTGTGTGTTGTAGCCCATTGTTGGATCAGAATTCCCCGCCGGAATCCAAACTGGTAGCTGTTGAAAGACGCAGAAAAGTCAAGTCCTCGACCCGCTTGAGCCAAAGGTCCGCGGGGGTGAGTTAGGTGCCTGTCCGGGAACTGCAGGCAAACAGATGCTGACAATCATGCGTAGAAGCACAGCAGTCGGGACAGCAGTCGGTTCCGGACGTGTCGAGTCGATCTTGGTACTGGCGAAGGACCGTTGAGTAGCCACTGAGTAGTTGAGCCAAGGTACAGCGAGTGATTCTCGGCAGCTGTTGTTTTGAAGCCACAATCGGAGGTGGATTGCCGCTCAAAAGGACCGGGGGACTGTAACCTCGTTGTGGCTTGACATCAGTTCTCTGCTGAAGATACTGAAAGCCTGGCTTGATGACAGAGCCATCAGCAGGTTAATCCTTGAGACATTAGGCGACAGCTTTTTGAAGAGCTCGAATAGACGGCCGAACGTTTTAGCTAGGATCAGAAGCGTGGCAGTTGTGGCGATTGGGGTAGCCGGATTGAAAACTGGTCCACTAGAACTGCTTGCCTAGGAGTGTGTTATGATGGACGATCGGCAGGACAGAAGCCTCCGCATGGAGGTGATTGATGGGCGCCATTTAATAGCAACCCGTGGTCGTGCGGAGGGCAACGTTCAGTGCTCACTGGAGGCAGTGAAGCCTAGAAGAGCTGATCCTAGCAGACCAGATTGTTGCCGCATAAGTGAGATGCTGCTTGGCCAGTGCTTTGAATGTAGCCGCCTCTTTCGTGGCCCCCCAGAACGTGTCCGCTAAAGCCTTGAGAACCTGGGCGCGGCGGCTTACTTCGCCTGCGACTCCCTTGGCATGGTATGCGAGCGCGGAAAGCAGGTCGGAACACACGCCAAGTTGCTCGGGCTTACGCACAGGCGGTAAGTACGCACTGTTGACGGTGGTTGCTGGGTGGTGATTGAAGTCCTTCGGATCCAGCGTGAAAACAGTTACGGACGACTTGGCTGCAAAGATCGTCATTTCGCGCTGGTTGAAGAAGATTTTGACATCATGCATGGACCCCGAGATAAGCTGTGCAGCCTGATCGATGTGGTGCTGCCGGCAGGTCTTGCGTCGGAGGAAGAGATAGAGTGAATGGGGGTTGTAAGACCCATTTTAGTCGCGGTATGGGGAGGGGGGAAGAGGGCTGCGTTGACGGGTAAAAAACAGGCGAGGCATATAGCTGCTGAGCGGTCGTAGTGAGGATGAGAGTTCTGGAAGCAGGAGGCACAGTGTATGTCGCTGTCAAACTTAAGGTTGTTGGAGGGTAGATGCATTGCGCCCGAAGGTGACCAATTAAGCCAATGCGTGCGCGAACGGGTTAGAAGGGCTTAGGCGTTGCTGTGTTCGCCTATTCGGCTTGGAACTTACGTGCTGTCCTCTTGGCAGTGACAGCGGCGACCCCACTGACTTCGTAGATGGCTGCGCCAGTTTTTTCCGATCTTAATGCCGGCCGGTCTGGATAGATCGGTGGGTGTTGAACTATTAGAGTTCTTGTTAGTGGTGGTGGTGGTGGTAAGCATGCCGATGGAAGGACGATGTCTGCTATGTGTTGGTGCTCGAGGCACTGGTTCATCATCTTCGAAAGCGATCTACCAGGCGGGTTCCTGAGGTGAACACACCATCGCTGTTGGGGCAGGCTTGGCTGTACCGCATGGAATTCCTAAGGTTTACTTTTCGGTGATATCCAGCGTAATGTGCCTTTGTGTTCGCCGAAGGACATTAGAGGCTGTGGTGTCTGCTATGTTTAAGTGCTCGAGGCACTGGTTCACCAGCCTCTGTTCGATGGCTTCGAAAGCGATCGACCAGGCGGATTCCTGAGGTAATACGCGATGGTTGTTGGGCAGGTTCGGCTCGAGTCCCCACATTATTTTGGGTCGAGGCAGGTAGGTCTGTTAAATGCGCACACGCATGGTCATTAGTGACAGTGTAGAGCATTGTTTCCCAGGTACGAATTGAAAACAAGCGTACGGGATTTATTTAGGATTTTTTTGCCCTAAGACTTTGGGTACAGCTTTTCCATTGCTTACTGTCTTTGCATGAATTAGATATAAAAAATGGCGAACACAAAAGTTTCAATTTACACAGAATCAACACATGACAGCAAGATCATTTTTTAATAGTCAATAGTCAATAATAATGTCTCCTTTAAGTTTGAGACAGGAAAGAATAGCGGAGAGGAGAATGCAGAAACATCAAGGGTTAATTAAATGTAGCCATGCGATTACCATGGCAGTTGGGGATTAGCCACATGATCTAACTGCTTACATATGTCGGGTTTCTCCTGCCGTATATGAGCTGCTTCCATGAAGTGGAAGTAGCGATTTTTTTGTGCTCGAATACGAACTCGGAAGGACGTTTGAGGTCAAAAGCCTGTTTTCGAACTGCCGTTTCTGTAAATTTCGGTTGTAAGGAGCTGCTGCATTTGTGTATAAAACGTTAAGGATAGCCACGTTTAAGTAGAGCCTCTTTGATGCAGGTAATTTCTGCCATTTTTATTTCCTAACCCTTTAAATGGGAACTTAGGGTGAACGCACAATGCAGCTGAACTTGTCTTGAAAAGTTGTCCCAAAATGTATTTTTGCAAATAAATCCTGCTGCGTACGCTTTTCTTTGAATGAGAGAAGATGCTCGGTAATCCCAGTGACAGAAATAATATGCTTTTTTAACTGATTCTGTTTACTACCTTGTTGTAGCGTCCCAATCCTATGAATGCGATATTTGTGGCAAAGTCTTTTCACAGTCGGGCAACCTGAATGTGCACATAAAGGCCGTTCACAAAGGTGCGTTGCTTCTTTCTAAGAGTTCTTCCTTGTGATTTCGAATATCTTTTAGGCAGGATATTTATTTGGTATGGCAAATTTCGGTCGTAGGAGATTTGTCTGCGCCTGGTATCCAGCACCATTGTTTGCGTAATTGAAGTCGACAAGATTGTGTACCACAGGCCCTTATGTACCGAATCTATCCCGTCATTTGACAGCAGTCTCTATATGAGCAGCACGTTTTTAGTCATTAAAGCACAGAAGCTCTTTTAAAATACATTGAAACGGTACAGGAATATTAACAGAAGTAGTGCATATGCAAACATGCATAAACATACTGTGGGACTATGGATATGTTTAAAAAAGGTGAGAGGTTTGTGACATACTAGTGTAGAACAAGTTCACTGCATCTCCTCTATAAAATGTTCACTTGAACCAACTATAGCGTAAGTAGAAGCCTATTGTAGAAAAAGTAGTAGCGTGTTTGTTGTCATGTATGATATCTGTTAGATGGCGGCTTGACTGTTTGCGTTGACCTTTAACAGGTGATTATCCATGCGTTTCTTGAAGGCGCCCACAGTAGGGTACCGTAGAACAGAATTTGGCAAACATTTTCACTGTTGGAAGATTTTTTGACAGGATAAAGATGGGCGTTGCTTTGTGCGCCTCTGTTCCTGCTTTAAAAGACATCCTCCCACTTGACATCCCAATCAGTTCCCATTCATCAACAAAACTTTGTTGTAAGGTCACCTCTGTCCTATCCTTAGGTCGTAGTGGTGGCTTGCGCATGAATTGATTGATAGTCTGGACAACTTAAATAGCGTTTAACTCATAATTTTACCCGCAATAGAAAAGTGAACGGGCTGCATCCTAACTCTACGTCTTCGATTCGAAACTCCCGTCATGGCCGTAAGTTGGACATCCGTCAATGGGTATCCTGTTGCCACACACAGGACAACACATCCGTGATTTAACATCTGACATGAGAGAATCACCTATTTCACGGAAACCTGACGCACAGCAATCTTCGCCTATTGCCTACGTAAAGTGGGCCCCAGTCTCTCACCAGATCTTAGTCTGCATTCTAGTTCACGTTTGCCTACTGAGATAGCCCTAAATTTTGTTTTATTTTCATTTCAGCGTTGCATCCCTTCGCGTGCGAACTTTGTGGCAAAGTCTTTTCAAGGCACTCCATCATGAACACGCATATTAATTCTGTCCACAAAGGTGCGTCCCTTCTCCCCGCCAAGGGCTTTTTCTTTTTATTTTACAATGCGTTTGCATTGAATATCATTTTGGTCGCAACTTCACGTTTCTTTTGTCTCAGTGTTTATGTGCCATGGCTAATTTTGCTCGTAGAATCTTTGTTTGCGTTTGAACCCAGTCTCCGACCAGGCCTTAATTGGCTCATGTTTGCCGACTGTAACCGGCCTACGTTTTATTTTTATTTTCATTTAAGCGCTGCGTCCCTTCGCGTGCGAGATTTGTGGTAGAAACTTCGCGCAATTGTCACACAAGCGGACGCATATTAATCGTCTTCACAAAAGTAAATTTCTTTTATGTTCCTTAATCTGTACCTGTCGTTGCTCAGTGAATTGATGATCTGCATTTTTGTGCTAGTCTTTATTAACTGTATAATGTTATGCGACATCATTCGAAAATACTTTTATTCGTTAGAAGGAGTCTTTTGGGAAACAGTGGTTTATTGTGTAAATTTTCGACGCTGGCACACCAGGTCGTCGTCAGACGGCTGAAAATTGTACGAAATAGTTAAATCAAAATGATGACCAACAGAAGTTTATAGTGTGGGATAGGTAATACGAGGCCGCGAGTTTTTAGAAGCCATCAACTCCGAAAACTCGTGCACCAACGGGCTCGTCGAATTAGACACGATGTACAGCAAACTCAGGAAAGCATGGAAGAGCTGAAAGCCTATCCAGACTAGAGGAATCGAAAACCAGCCATCACCGACCGCACAATTAAATTCTGTCGAAATTTAGTTCCTGACTGACCGCACAATCACATGCGGATGACGATTACGGGTTATAATCTTGCCCGCTTCATAAACCTCTGTTAGCCATCATTTTGAGTTCACTGTTTCGTACAATTTCCATCCGTCTGACGACGACGTGGTGTGCCAGCGTCGAAAAGTTACACAATAAACCACTGCGTCCCAAAAAGACTCTTTCTTCCCAATTATACTTCTTGGGATGCCGATTCTCCTGTTCAGACTTATTCGTCTACATAAGTGTACACTCGTTTCCTCTTCTCTAACTTCAAAATACTGAACTGCTACAAAGGTCAGACTTTTTTTATCACAGTGAACGTTCTTCCTTCTACTTAATAAGCTGAGAGCTCTGTGGAGAGGCATTGCTTAGAGCACAAGCAGTGATACCAGCGGCAACTGCGAGGCGTTTGTTTTACGTCTCTCTTTTTTCCACATGGAGTTATGAAAGCTTTATGCTACGTCTTGATGATACATTCTGTCGAACGCTAACCGCAACCAAACATGTTTAGCCACCGGCTATCTCTACGCCGCATCTAATTTCTAACGTCCACCATTCGGTGATATCCAGCGTGATCTACCTTTGTGTTGCCCTACCGCAACTCAAATTAGTGGCTCAAGCCATTTTCTCGTATGCTATTGCCCCTTGGTTCGAATCGATGTGAGGTGACTGCGGGGACATTTTTGGCCCATTGGTTTACTAAATCCGTAGTGTAGGTCTAGGCAAGTACAGTTTATTTTGAATAGGAAATGTCTGATTGCTGTTCCGGTGATTTAGTGTAAATCATAATTATCATTGGTAATGATGATACTCAGTCGCGGAAGAAGTCATTTAAGCCTTTCATTCATTGCTACCCTTTATTGTTGTTCTAGAACTGCGTGAATTTGTGTGTGACGTTTGTGGAAAAGCCTTTGCCCAGAGGTCAGACATGAAGAGACACATCAAAGCTATCCACGAAAGTGTGTTCCTTTTTGTTCTTATGATTTACCATTTTGCTTTTTTTGCTTAACTTTGCTTGTAAGATAGGTAGTCGACTGTCGCGCCTTTTTTGCCCCATTTTAATCTGATTCGCATGCCGCACGCGTGGATCAGTAATTTACTTTTTCTGCGAAAATCCCCATTTCTACGATTGAAAAGTCGTGTTGGCAAACGATCGTTTTCGGTCATTCATCGTCAGGCCAGTACATGACATGGGGAATAAAATTGGTCAATTAATTACAGCGATAATATAATCGTCAGGTTAGGGAAAGGGGGTGGGGGAGGAAAAGGGTGAGGGTAATTAAGCAGATGAGTTTTTCCTCGTCTCCTGAATGCGGGCGCCTGCGCGGGTAGCACGCTGGTTGCCATGCCCAGATGAGACAGGGGGATGTTCTCGCGGTCAGTGGGTTGAGTTCTGTATGTCAGCGGCGCAGCTTGCGCTTGACTATTCTCCATGGCTTCCTTTTTGTGGCTTGAAGATGTGTTGGATTTACGCGTGCAGTCGGCCAAGGGAGACAGATGGCTTGTACCAGCGTATTTTGACAGCAAAGAGTAGGTTTTGCTAGCCGGATTGCTACTGCTTCTGTTGTGGCTAACACCCGTTTGCGCAGGCCTTTGAAGAAGTGCGTTGGCGTGCCGTATATGACCCGAAAGGCTTCTCGCGCGTCCACTTGGTGGTTTGTATCAATTAGGTGGGCGAGGATTGAGCTTGAGATCGGTCCATATTCCCCTTGCTGAGCCAGGCTGCTATTTGCTCGCGTATTCTCTTCTCCAGACGTCGCGTTGTTCGGCCAATATAGCTCGCTTCACAGGAACAGGTGAACGAATGGATGCACATCGATGTGGCCTGTAACGTTAGTCTGTCTTTACCGCCCATTCGTAGAAGAGGAGGGTTTGTAAAGAGTACGCGTACGTTTGCCACCGGGAAGGCACTCGTGACTGCTGTCCTCAGCCGTCGTTTTACCAGTTCACTTGCTGCGTCTCTCATAAAAGGCAGCCTCTTGAATAGATCTTTTTTTTCGGCCGTTGCAACTGCGGCCTTTACTTTTTGTTGGCAACTGCCCCCACGCTTATCTCTGACCCCTCTGTTTGCCTTTTGGAAACGAGATAGGAACAAACGGCTACAGTAAATCGTATGTTTTTGTCCTTCAGAACAGGGGAAGTATGACTGTGACATTTGTGGGGAAATCTTTCTACTGGAGGCAGACCTGAAGAAGCATATGTGCGATGTTCACAGAGGTACTCCCTTTCCGTTTTTTTCGCCGTTTTTTGCCAAGTAGTGGCTTTATCTCTTTGTTTTCGCGTGTTTACCTGAATAATGTAACAAAGCGTGGCCTGCAGTCGACTGTTAGTGTCAAGAAGTGTATGTTTAGATTTTTCTAACTTCGCAGCCCTTGTTGCGGCATTACTAACCGATTTAACATCTGGGTCGACTCCAGTATTGCATGTTGCCCTCCTCGTAGAACCGTTTTAACGGCCAGGAAAGAAGGAGGTATGGGACACTACTCACTGGTAAATGCAGTTACTGGGTTGTTGCCCCTCCATGTTACATCTCCTCGTAGACCATCTGCTCTGCCCAACAGCCATCCCACCCAAACCGTTCAAACTGAGGGAACCGGCCAGCAGGTCCATCCACGCTGCAACGTAATTCGGTGTCCGAAACAACAAAGGGTTTGGATTTGGGGTTTACCTGTCACATTTCCTCTTTTTCGATAATTTCTTTCTGTATTGCATGACTGCTAGACAGTCCGGGTCGAAATTACACAGCTGGTTATCTTTCTAGACTTAAACCTCTACTGTAAAACACTAATTAAGGTCGAGGTATGTTAAGCTTCCTCTGGATTTAGCGAGATGCTGCACCGAAGAACTACTGCAAACCTATACCACTGATGTACCTGCAGAGGCTTTACTCCAACTATTAGACCTTTCTCTTGAAACCGACTTTTCATTCTCCGATCAAAACTTCCAACAACTAAAAGGAGCTCCCATGGGTTCACCCATATCCGCCTTTCTAGCCGAAGCTGTTATGCAGAAGTTAGAATCCATAGTCTTCCTCACGGTGAAACCAAAATTCTGGCTGCGCTATGTAGATGGCACATTTGTCATCATCAAGAAAAATTATTGAAACCTTATCCACAAGAAGCTCAATTCCAAATTCCCGGTAACTGAATTCACATTCGAAACGGAGGTCGACAAACAACTCCCATTTCTAGATGTCCTTGTACATCGAACTACTAATGGATCACTCCGTACATCTGTTTACCGTAAAGAAACATATTCGGAAGTCGTCCTACACTTTGAGAGCAACCACCCCGTCTCTCACAAAAAAAGCTCCGTCTACAGCCTCCTTAACCGAGCAAAAACACACTGTTTTGATGAAAAAACTTACTAGGAAGAAATAAAATACCTTTTTCAATTATTCTCCAAAAACGGATATCCACGAAATTTTGTGCTACAGTGCATGAAAGAACAAGAATCCAAAAGAAATGAAAGAGGCATTTCAACTGCTACGACCAGTGAGGTACCGAAAACACTAACCTGGCGTTCCCTCCCAATCGTAACAAATGTATCTGAGCTTGTCGGAAGAAAACTCAAAAAACACCAGATACAAGTGGCACACCTGCCCGCAACCACCTTACGTTCACAGCTTGTACACCCTAAGGACAGAGTTGGCTACCTTGAAAGAAAAGGAGTTATCTACAAGATCCCATGATCCATTTGTAATGCAGTTTATTGTGGCCAAACTGGGAAATTCGTCTCAATCCGCATACACCAACACAACTCAGAGGAAGATACCATTTATCCCAGGTGTCTATGCGTAGACTAGAAACCGGCCACAAATTCGCATGGGAGAACACACGGATTGTTGACAGTTGCCCAACTAGAGAAGGCCGTCAATTCCTAGAAGCAATGCAATCAGACGAAGCATTCATCAACAGGTATATTAATTTGGACGCTAGCTACGTTTGCCTTAAAGCTAAAGTAAACACGCACCACAAAATCACCGCTGACAGCCGAAATACGGCAAGCACATAACATCTACAAGCACGGACCAAAAGCTCCTACCAATCGGCGCATAGGTGGAAGGAATATTGATTTTCCCACCGTTTAAACATGTTATTTGTTTGTTGCACAATTTTTATACGCCTGACGACGACCGGTTGGTCCGTGTCGAAAATTCACACAATAAAACTGAACATTTCCCAACGAAAGTCTTCTTCTCACAGTGTTATCTGTTTTTTTCCTGTTGTAGAACCGCAAACCCATGAATGTGATATTTGCGGCAAGTCCTTTTCAACGAACGCCACTATGAATAGGCATATTGAAACTATCCACAAGGGTGTGCTTCCTCCTCCCATGGATATCCTGTCCACCGTCACCTTACATGTCTTGCCTATTTGTTTGTATTGACTGTTGATATAACTGGTCAGAGTAGTTGGTGTGCCACGATGCCTTTGTGTAACACAGGCCATACGAACGTAGCCTTACCATGTGAGACAAATGCACGCGATCAGTGGTTTATACGTCTTACAGGCAGTTGAGCGTAGCGAAACACTTTTTTGTTTTAGCCACCTCTAGCATGTCACATTTTAAATCTGCGAAGAAGACGACTCGATCGCTGGTACAATACTTTTATTCGCCTGACGTTTCGACATCCGTCGCGGATTGATCATCAGAGAATTAAGCAGAAAGCAATAACAGATACGGGTAGCCTATGCACTGGAATTTGCAATATTTATAGGATACAGTCATTACTATATACATCCACCGACAAGTAACCGTTATTACCTTCTTGTGCCTTGATAGTTTGTTGAACAGCATGCGGGCTCTGACCTTCTGAACTTTCGTCACGCGTGGTGGACTCGGGCGTGATTTCTGCTCGGCCATCTGGCCCTCCAGTGTTGGTGTAAGATGACGCGGTGGTCTGTCCACTCCCCAAGCGACGAATTGCTTTGGCCAAATTGAGTCGCAGCACATATTATGGATTGGGCAAATCGTTACAGTTGTGTATGGATTGTGGACCAATAAACCTTGACTCAAGTAATTCTCTGCTCACCCGATTGTCACCTCTTGCGACAATGTTGACTTTATCAAAGTCGCATGAGCTGCAACTTGCTTATTGACATCATTTCCCCGTACTGATGCCGTGTGTTCGGCAATTCGCGTCTTGAAAAGCCTACCAGTTTCACCGACAAATTGGCTTTGCCCGAAAGCGCACCAGATCCTGTAGACGACTCCAGGTGTTTCGTGCCATGGTAGTGGGTCTTTTGGTTTCATTATCTGACGCCTTATGGTTGCCTCTGGCCTGTGTGCAACTCCAACTCCAAATGGTGCGAGAAGGCGGCCGACAGCCTCCGAGACGTTCTTGACGTACGGGATCGATTGCCACATTTTGGGGTCGGTACAGTTTTGCTGGTCACCTCGCTTGCGTAAGCACCGGTTGATGAAGTTGCGCGAATTGCTGTTTTCTCTAAACACCCGTTAGATTATGAATCCGCGACGGATGTCGAAACATCAGACGAATAAAACTGTTGTCTCAGGAATCGAGTCGTCTTCTTCTCAATTACTTTCTGGGACTCGCATTTTCGTTTGTATTGGCAATTATAAATCTGCGCGTGTGCCTTAGACCAGGAGGAGTGTGAATTATTTTATAGCGATGTATATATCGCCACTTTTCTCCCTCTCTCGCGTGGTCTAGATATTAAACAATAGGTAACATATCGGAGGGAGATCGAACACCTGTCTCAGTCCGTCTACGTGTTTAAAACACGCTGGGCGGTTCGGCCCCAGAAAAGTTAGACTTCCATAGAGGCCACATAGAGTAGAACTATTTGCAGACTGGTTCTCCTTTCTGAGATTACCGGTTCAACTTGGCAGCTTTTCAAGCTACAACTTTTAACGGAGCGTAGTAGTTGAAAAGTGCGTCAGATTGTTTGTGGGAAAGATATGAGCGGATTGCCGTGTGTTCAGCATTCCACAGTCCAGTCGCTTCTCTCTCCCTTGCATCGGTTTGAGCCATTTAGTCATCGCGTGCAACAATTGGACGCAAATTACTGGCAGTCAGTCGGGGCATTTCACACGCAACCGGAGCATGCATCTGACATGCCTTAGCATAGGCCGCGTAATGAAGAAGGAACCGACCCTGACCAAGTTACCCATTCGGCACTGGGCCGAACGGCACATTGAGCTGACTGTGATCTCCAAATTGAATCATCATTTGGTGACCTTCCCAACCGCGTGCCAGATTTGAACCTCTCATTTGATGAAGTATGCAAAGGCTTGAACTACCGTGGGAGGAGTAGGGTCCCTAGAGTTGGCGTTACTCTTCCTTCCGTGGATAGGCAAGAGCCTATGAACCAGCTGATGCCAGAATTGGCCGCATCACCCATCATCTGATGTGGCATGTAGGTCTACACTTAAGCGTGCTCTGCCCTCTCTCCACCCTCAAATGCATTGATGTACTCGCACAGAGTTCATATCGCAGTTAATTCGTCGCTTGAGCTCATCTGATTGCCGTTTTGTTACATCGTTGCCTGGTGTTTTTTTCAGGGATCAAACACATGCCCACTCCTATACGCGTGAAATCATCTACTTGTGATTGGTTCTACGCTTTAACAACTTAGATTTTACAGAATTCTGAAACGTAATGACCTTTGTCTCTTGTCTACGTGAAATCGCACCCAGTTTCTCACCAGATTTCAGCCTACGAAGACCGACCTAGGAGACATGTTATTAAGGATTTCTATTTTAATTTCAGCGCTGCGAGCCTTTGCATGCGAGGTTTGTGGCAGACAATTCAAGCAGATGGCACACAAAAAAGCCCACATTGATCTTCTTCACAAAAGTACGCGTTTTTTATGTTTACTGGCCTATTCAGGCTGTTTTTAATTTTCTTTGATAACTTCAAGACACCGATCTGTTTTGGAGTGTAAGAGTGATCGAGAAGGTCGCTAGTACTAGCCTTTTATTTCGGGATAGTCCTCCAAGCCAAGTTTTTCCGAAATGAGTGAAAACGTAACTACTTTTATGGTAGCCGAAAGTGGATAATGTTGAAACTACAATAATACCGAACAAACGTGAACGCCATTGAGTTTCGTCATTAAAAAACCACGTCATCTTGGCTGGTCTGGTCAGTAGATTATTAGCCTCTACTCCGAGTTTACTCAGCAAGTGCAGTGAAAATTTAGAATGACAAAGTTTTTGACGGGAAATTTCTGGTTTCTTATGCGAGTATTTAGTGTAAAAAATTTAGGTATTTGATGAGTTCAGCGAAAATTCCCATTTCTACGATTGAAAAGTCGTGTTAGCAGACACTACCGGAGAGTTTAATTTCTGTCTTATAATCATTGCTTCTGTTTATTTTTCTTGCAGAGATGCGTGAGTTTTTGTGTGAATTTTGTGGAAAGGCATTTGCCCGGAGGTCATGCGTGAAAAAGCACATCGAAACCTTCCACGCAGGTGCGTTCGTTTTCGTTCGAAGAACTTGCCGTTTAATTGTAGTTATAGGTTTGTAAAAATAGCTTATATATAAAACCACAGCCTTATTTGCTGTGCATAACTGCCTACTTACTTCGTAGTAGTAGGAACGTTTGATTTTACTCCTTTTTATAGGAATCGGTTGCATTACCACAGATGTTGAACATAGTCCAATTTTGGCAATCATAATTTCTATCGCACATTGTATCCACTTTTCCAGTGTTATCCTCAACGAAAATCTTCCGTGGCGTGCCGTTCGTTATCGACTTCGGCAGTTATAATTCATATCATGTGCTTTTTGTTCGATTAAGTTGCTCCAGTCCGCTTGTTCTATTGTATCCCCCTTCGGAAATCTTAGTGACCTGCAATTCGTTTTCAATTACCGGAGGTACAAAAGTTGTACAGATTTCGTTAGCGACTTCATTTGCTTAGTTTGATATACTCCCTACACAGAAATCTTTACTTCCCGCTGCTAGTTCTTCGGACGTACAAAGTACAATAAATGTTGTCAGTCGCTTAGGATACAGTCGCTTGCGATGCTGTGTCTGGCGGAATGTTCGCAGGACCTGCCATTCGATGTTATCATAAGTTTGTATTCAAGTCCACCAAGTAGCCCTAAATATAAATGGTCATGTTCGTTATCGTCTGTACATGTGTGAAGAAAATTACTGTCATGCCTCGTCTCAAACTTACAGCCCGTTAGTCACAAGTTCTAGTCATCCTGTGCATAGGTATACCCTTTTTATGGCTCGTCTGACATTATCCTTAGGACACAGTGATGAAAAACGCGTCAGTCTGTTTTGCGCTCGACTTTCACTGCGCCTCATTATTTTCACTTACGTCCCGTGCTATCCAGACAATGCGCCTGTGGGCAGCTTCTTCGTCCTCTCCCGTCCCCGGTTGATGAATCTGACGTCACGTTCGCACGTACCTCATACAGACTTACTTCCAGGTCCTCTAAAGTAATGTCCAATGAGGAAATCGTAGGCGTGACCCTTTCAGTTCGGAGTAGGTTCAATTTAATCTGCCATTTGGCAACCACTCCCGCCCCACGAGGAGTAACTGGGCGGGATCTTTCACAAATGTATCTGATCATTTATGCGCCAGAGGGGAATTAAGCGCCAGATTTTCATTGTATACACAAACCTGGTTTATACAAGCTATGCGGAATCTTTTGACGCATGAAAGATGTACGCATACTTTCCATTTGGTTCTAACGACGCAGCTTTCAACCTCCTGCCGCCATACTCTAGCCGTCAGGTGGCAAACTTACGCTCGACCAGACTCGTATAGCAGCAACCCCGGCTCGTCATTTAACTTTGCAGAACTGTGCTGCAGATCCGTTATAAATACATTTATTTTTTCTGGTGAAGTCAGTCCACAGGATAGAGACGTGAAGAAGCACGTGGACGGTGTCAATGGAGGTGCTACACCTTCCTTACCTGTAATCTATTTGCCACTTAGTGTCATTGTTTGTGACTCTGTTTCTGGTTTTTCCCGTAAATAGTATGCGAACTCGACTTGCTTAAAATTAAGATCGGGATTTCATAATTTTCTAATCTTACTTGCGGAATTACAACTAATTTTACGTCCGTGATGAGTATTTTACTATCGCATCGATACAGTTTAGTGGAGCGGTCCAATTCCCATTTCTACCAATAACACCTTATCTCACCCAACTACCTAATTTGTTTAAGTAGTACATTATGCTCATGTCAAGACTAGATGTCGCAGTATGTCATTCCTGTTGAAGAATGCTAGAATGTTTTTCGGGATCGCTGAATATTTCGGTCTGTAGGTTCGCGGTGCCGTCATCCAGACCTGATAGAATTCAATAACCCCTGGTGTGGCTACGTTCCTTTTTCAGCTGAGATTGGCCTTTGGTGTCATTTCACATCCAGATCAATTCCGATCAGTAGCTGAAACACTACCTAAAAGGTGTAGCTCAGTCTTGCCGGTAGTGTTGGTGTTCAGGGCGGTTAGATGCTGATCGTAAGTCATTGCTTTTTACAATGAACAACCTTTGGGCACTGTTGTAGACCTTCAAGAAACCCCATATCTTTTTTAAGCCATGGTCAATAAGCCTGGACTGCTAATTCCAGGACTGGTCGCATAAATCCTCTGTGTACCTTCTCGAAGATTCTTTTGTATTGCGTTCTTCCTCGGAATTGACCTCCCTGGGACTTTTGATAACTGTGATGTTACACGTAACTCGTGTTTAATGAATATCCCGAGGTCGTTTTCAAATTTATAGGTATAAGTGGTTGATACTCGTTGATTAAAGTTCACCGACTGCTAAGAAAAATCTCGTTCCTGTGTGCGTTGGAGCTCATTGGGTCAATAGCCGCACAGCAGCTAGCAGTCTGCGTCATTTCTGGAATATAAGCCGTCATACCGCACTCCAGTAGTGCTTCATCAGATTTCTGGAAATATTCCCATTTTACGATTGACAATTTATGTTGGCAAACGCATTTTTTCGGCAATTTTATTATCGGGCCAGTACAATGCAAGGAGAAAAGTTGTCAGTTATAGGTGGTGTATTTATTAAATGGTTCTTGGGGTTGGGCGAGAGGATGGGGGTGTTGGTATTCATCGTGGTGTTCCCTCGTCTTACAATTGCGATTTCTAGCCTGTTCGTGGCGTTGGGTCCAGCAAGCGGGGGACGAAGGGGTGTTCTCAGTGTCGGCGTGCGTAGTCGGTGGGGGCGTATGTCCTTGCCACACGATATTCACTGTGATGGTTGGCCAGGGTAAGCAGATTACGGCTACCAGCGTCTTCATAAGATTTTGTTTCACGTAACATAAAAAGGAGGGGTTTGCAACGTCACTCTCAGTGCAAAGACCGTTAGTGCGCCGTGATAGAGACAGGCACGTTTCATTGATCAGTGTGAGGAGTGCATGTATTGAGGTTGGATGGAACCGAAACTTTCTCGATACTACTTGAGCTCAAAGGTGTGATTAGGTTGGCGATGGAACTGAAATTTACTCCTGGCCAGCTTGTCCAATAGAGTAACAAGTTGATATTTGGAGCAGTATAGTGATATTTTGGTAGCAATTTTAGGCGCACACTGCCCATTTTAACGTGTTCTTTTTTCACTGCCTATTTTAGAGTATTCATAAAATGGACATTGTCGGCTGCTCTGGAATGATCTCGTCGCCCTTACGCTCCTGTTTACTTTTGCATTAATGCTGCCGACATTTTTAGATGGCATTCCAGTATTTTGTATTTTTTAAGAAAGAAAAAACGAATTGAACAAAACTGTTTGTAGTTTCGCTTTTTCTGCCAGCGTTTACACCTCCTTGTCGCCATCGCTCGCTCTCCTTTCGGGATTGCTTCGGCCTCTTAACTTTTGAGCATCCGAGACCTTTACCAAACATACCGTTTTTGTGTGGATACGGTCGTGCGACGCAGTTCTCTTAAATCATATCAACATTAGGGGTTATGTGCAATTCCGTGTTATAATTACATATGTGTTGGTGCCCCGGGGATGGATTCTTCGTCATCGGCCTCGTTCTTCTCTCTCCCCCAATCTCGCTAATGCCCTAGATGGCTGATGGTGCGCATCAGATCAGTTAAACTTCGATTGGCTAAGCAGAAATCTCCTCATTGCAAATGCAGAGTACGGCAGTTTGGCTAATTCGGATTTTGGTATTTGAAAATGCCACATTACTTGATAAGATGCATGAGACAGCCACGACATAACTGAAGTCACCTTCCTCGCAAAGTTATGCTTCGCAAGTGATTTCCAAAGGATTCGACCGACAGTCACCATCACTTGCAAATAGGCTTAGTTTTTTCCCTAGGTTCAAACTGTAATTGCGGAGTTTCAGGCTATCTGGAGTTAGATCAGAAGCAATTCAAATGCGAGACTTGTGAAGAAATCTGCACATAGTGGGAGAGTGATGTAAGTGTACAGTATATGTGTCAACCTATATGTATGCATGTTCAACCGTGGCGAAAACTGTGTTGTCGGGTGCATAGTGGGCGCGAGCACGATGGAGTATGCATAGCGTATTTAACAGGGATGGACGCGTGAGACCTCTATGTTACCTTCTACCTGAATCCAGGCTCAAGACAGATATTATGACCTAGGTAGGGATCAGGTACGCTGTGAAGCCTGTGCGGGTCCAAGATAATGCTGCTGAAGCTGCGGCCCGCAATCGGCTTATTCTTCAGCCGACAGCGCGCAAGACTTTTGCTGACAAACATTCAAGGAAGACTGAGAACACTGTGTTCTTGTGCCAACCCTTCCCGTCGCGAACTAATGTCCCTTAACGATCTGCAACTTTTCTGCTAATGTTTGAACTCTGTTTAAAACTGTAAATATATTCCGTTTGTATCGTTCCTTTGAAGTCAGAATTTTTACACTTGAAACAAACTCCCTATCTCGCCCAGTATAGACAAAACACAAAATTGAAACAAAGCCAATACTGGCTGCAAAAGAGGGAGTTTGATTTAGGTTTTTTCTGTCTTAGAGGTTTTGGAAGGCGCCCAAGAGGTGCTTTACCAACTCTTTAAAATTGCCTGCAAACTGGCTTCATGAACATATATTTAAAGGGTGTCCCAAAAAATGTATACATATTCGAAGTAATTGTTATCTTGGTGTTTATTATAATTTTGTTATTTCAAAAACGTAAAGGTATTTAAAAGTATCATTT
>JAYGXS010000003.1:91514967-91526986 GCA_036362985.1 Ligula intestinalis | reverse complement strand
ACGTCAGTTTGAGAAAATTCGGTGATACAAACAATAAAATGATACTTGTTAATATCTTAACACTTATTTAGTAATACAATTCTGATAAACCCCAATTTTACAAATAGGTAAAATGTTTTTGGGACACCCTGTATAATAAGACGGAGGGTGGGATCAGGTGCGTTGGTGGATAAAAATAGATGGCCCATCGGCACGTGACACGCCCACATGGACCCCGCTCAATGGTTCTCGATTTTTATGGAAAAATAGTGGGTACTTGGATCCTATTTGATATGGAGGGTCTACGAGACCGCAGTGAGGGAGGGGCCACTATAATCTGACTGCGCTCTGAGATGGAGGCTGCCTTATTCCCTTAGTTAGCAGACTTTTGGGGTGTTATTTTCTGTGTGTCATATTATTTTTAGTGATGATTATGCGCGAATGCCTCGCTCCTAGCATTTTTAACGCTAATGTACAGTCCACTTAAGGGGTTCAGAGTGAACGTTGTGGAAAGTTGCATGATTCCTCTAGTGGGGGCACTGGCTATACCTCGTGTCCTTAGCTGGCACCCAGCTTTCACTATCGTACAAGTTTTGGGAGCCGTAGTAGACTGCGCGCTCATGGTTTCACCTTCGCTGCTATTAGCTTGATTGAAAAATTTGTGGATTCAGCAGATTAGTAGCGTCTCTCCTTTACGAACTTTGTAACGAAGTTCTGGAATTTATATCAGCAATTTCAAAGAGTATTCTGGAATTTGTGTCAATAAAAATGCTAAGCCCTATTCACTGTTCCTCAATTTATTTTGCCAAAACCAGAGCAGCAGAAAAGGCGGTCGAAAGATCAGTTTGCTGGTTAATCGCATAGGTGTTCGAATTAGCACGTTAAAAAGAGAGGGAATCTTGCGCAATCAGCGAGTTAAAATCTTCAAACTCTGCAGCTCAACTGTTCTGTCATCGGTGCTCAGCTAAACGAGACCATAAACTCCCCCATTGCTGAATGAAGATGCAACCTTTGTGCTTGATGAGTTCGACCAGGCTGAATTGTTTGCTGCATCCTTAGCGAAGCATCCAACGACGGAATTTGAACCGGTCCCGTGGGTTCGGCCATGATTTGTCTTTATTATCTTTACCATTTATTTATTCGTTGACATAATTCATAAGCAGATTGCTTATCTCTAAAACTCACTCTCTTCGAGAACAGACAATATTTAAAACCAGGTTATCAAGAGAGTGTTGAGTTTCGTCCAATTGCCTAGTCATCTATTATCCGCCTATTTTTTTAACGGTTTCTGTCCTGACGCATGGAAGACATTTATTATGCTTACGGTCTTCAAATCAGGATCACGTTCGGATGTAAATAATTATCGCGGCGTTTACAAAACCCCGGCTTAGCAAACTTTCTCGAAATAAAAGTATTTTTCAAAGACACTTTACTTTAGCCATTAAGATAAGCTGTAACGCTTTTCAGAGCATGGTTTTCTATCTGATGGTCGTGTGAAACCTGTCACTTTTGTTTTCTTTACCTTGTCACTTCACTTCGTAATAAGCAGCAAGCAAGTTTGTGATTATTTTTGACCCTAACAAATCTTTTGACAAAGTTACAGACTGGCGTCTACATGTGGTACTGTAAGTCCTCGGCCTCCGGTTCAAAGTTCTCCATTTCCTTGGTTGATAACTGACTAACTACAGCCAAAAGGATAAAGGAGGTTATAGGTAATGGATGCCTCAGGCGATCACGAACGGCGTTTTTTAAGGCACAGCTTTAGGTCCCCTCCTTTTTAATTCTTCACATAAATTATATTTGACTCAGAAAATTTCATTTATGCTGGTGACCTTAAGTGCATTTACACATTTTCTAAGGACATGGCCAATAGGTACGTAAATATAATAAATAAGTAAACTGTATATTAGAGGCCCAAGAGGCCTTTACATTACAAACTTAGTGCTGTGGTAAAAAAAATACGAAGATTGTTATCACAGTTGCATGTTAGAAAAAATATGTAACAAACGGAATGATAAGAATGTCACACATCATAAGTCAGGTCCAGTTTACAAGGAAACAGGATCGGGCTTAAACAATGACTACCAGGAGATGGTCTAAGGTCTGAACGCACTGTGTAAGTAAAGATCGAAGAAATGTAATGTCGGTTGTGGAATACTGCTGGACTGAGATGTAGTCAGAAAGGATGATGGGGACGTTGATCGAATGAATAGTGAACGTTGTATGTTAAACAAAAGATCTAATTTGATAAACCGTTAGTAAGCGTCCGGCAGATGGGGAAAAAGGCCAGTGTTTTTGGTGTGGGGTTATGATGAGGCACAAAATGAAAACAGAGGTACATATAAAACTGAGCTCAGGCTGGGGATAGTTGTACGATAAATATATTGACTGCGGGATATGAATCGGTCTACCGGAAGCATGCAGATAAGTTTTTATTATAAATAACACTCTTTTGTGGAAACTGCACTAAACCTGGGCCCTTGTTTCGCGTTGGTTGTTTCCAATAACATCAGGCAGTTTACGAGGAACAAGTATGTTCAGCCGTTCAATGCAGCATCTTCCGTTATTCTCTTCTTGGTATTGAAAGTGCGGGGACACTGGAAACATCGCTTTATTAGTTCATTTTTTCTGCACGCTGGGTTGGCAGAGGTACTCCAATTAATGTGCACGTAAACAACAGAAAGAATCATGCAAACTTAGTGTCATATCTGTTCCCCAAGTATTTCACCGTCGAGGCGGGGTCATTAAATTCCTCCATTAGCAAATAAAGAGGAGACACTAACAACATCTTACTTCGAGACGCATAAGGAACCCCCATAGCTGACGCGAAGTTGACCACTGACGGCTTCAATGCGTTGGTATCCGAAACCCTTGATAAAAATTCGGCCGCTGCATTTCCGACCTTCCGAGATTGGACGAGTGCCATCATCTAAGGCCCAAATTTATCCTCTGGGACGCTACCTTAGCCACTCGCCGTTTTCGTCAGTCTCAAAGTCCAGGAGTGATGGCGTCCGGTCAGCCTCCTTAAAGCTGAAACCAATTATATTCCCCTTTTCTTCTGTATAAAACTTTTGATCTCACCATTGGAAGTGAAAATTTCCCATGTTATGGAAGGAATCGCGCATACTGCCTGTACCCATTCACAGCCGATATACGTCTTTTGAAGTATTTTAGCGAAATAAATACACTTCTTGCAGCCTCCTCAATTTAGGAGACCGTGATCAAAACAAACAGATGCGCCATCTGACAGAGAGCAACCTACTTAATGCGGCTGAGCATGGGTTCCTTGAAAAAAGATCCTGTAGCAACTGCCTGGACCCATGCTTTGATCATGTGCTAGAAAAAATGGATTTGCGCTTTATACAGATTGTTTTGATTGAAGTAAGGCCCTCGATCAGGTTGACCATTATCTCCTCCTTCTAAAACTTGTTTCTTTCGGTATAGTTAACAAGCAACGGCATTTCATATCGTTCTATTTTTATTTTTGCACACAACGAGTTAACATTTCCAATGACATCTCCAACCTCACACATGTGAGGAGTGGTGTTATTTAGGGTAGCAGAGTTGGCCCACACTTATTCTGAATTTTTTTAACGAATTATCTGGTTCCTTTCGGTGTGGCAGACCCCTTATGTACGCTGACATAAATTGGCAGACCGTAACCTTGTGCTCGAGCTTACAGAAGGATCTTCAGTTGTGCTGATCATGACGCCTCCCCTTTTGTTTGCAGAAATGGTCCATTATGGTTGTTGGCGATGATCATCAGCCTGAACTAAGCATGGATTGTCACCAAATGAACGTTCCCGGATTTATTAAGTATCTGGCTACTCCCTATTCTCACTCTATCAGAGCACTCCGCACTGACTGTCTCGACAGAACGCTTAACTACCAGATTTATTACTAAGATGGTTTGGCAGATTTGCTTAATTTGATTTGACCCAAGTGTGAAAAACTCTAGGTGTTTGGCGGGATTTGATGCGGGTTCAAATTTCGCCAAACGTGTAGAGTTTCTCAAACTTGGGTCAACTCAAATCAGATTTATTATCTGAAATTTAAAGAACATCCATGTCAGGATTAGCCCCTATAGTGTGTACATAAGACCTAGTCTCGAATACTGTTCGCTCCCATCGCAGTCCTCTGCGCGCTATTGAACGAAAGAACAAAGAATCGGTTAAAACATTCTTAAATAACTTGTCCGACCAGCAACGTTGTGAAATTATTAACTTCGCTTCCTTGTGGCTTAGCAGATTACAGAAGGGACTATTTTTACTATTCACACTTTTATTCGGCCGTAACGTTAATCCTGTCAGTATCATAAGGCAGTTTGACCACTTTCAGCGCGTCAGTCATCGAGATGTCTTTTTTTCCTATTGCACGCAATTGATAAATACCGCCATTTTTTGAAAGCGTCAAAGCAATCTGAAATAAGCTACTCAGAAGCATTACAACTAAGCAAAGCTTTAATTTGTTTGCGAGCGATAGCAATAGTTTTCTACATCGAGAACAGCTTTCGCGAATTTTAGGTGCAAACTTGGTGGAATCCCTCTTCCACTCTGATAGTCTTCATTGACTTTGAAATCCTTTCAGGCTTCGTGCATAGGACAAAAGTGCTATATCTGCAGACCACAATCGGCTAATTCTTCAGCCGGCTGCGTGCAACTGTCCACCGATACACACTGCTATTTTGCAGCATCTTGAAAACGTAATTATCAAGTGGGACTGAGTACACTGTGTTCCTGTCACAACCCTGCATCATCCCAACATTTAGTTACTTAACTAGTTACGGTTTTTTTCTGCCGAACTGAAAACTAGATCTATAACTGAACATATGCTTTGCTAGTACTGGATACCGTAAGCATGAGTGAATTGCATTTACGGACTTCGAACAGCAACTAGCAGCCCAAGCTACAATATGTTTCATGGGTATATCCGCATTCGCAATAAGCACCGGGGTGAAATGGCGCCTCTATGGGATAGCTTCTGGAAACCACAGAAGGTTCAGCTTCTGTCCATTTATTCGGATCAGCGTTGAAGATAGACTCCCGCGATGGTAATCTGGATCTTGTACTTGACGAAAATCACTTTTTAGTGAACTGTGATAAATTGTATCAGATCAGATTATGGAGATACCAAGTGAAGGACAGTTTCGATATGTGGTTAGTATTTGCGTTCATTTATAAATGTATTACACACATCCAAGTGCAAACCAACTTTATTTCCCTTTAGAGTACCAGAAGACTAGAACGAACTATTTTCATCGGTTGTTCTTGCTGAAAGCGGTGATACACTTAATACAATGTACCCATGCTGTGTAAAAAAAGCACGAATAAGGAGGCATTTAAATGCGACGACAACAACCAATAGAAAGTGGAATGTCCTACTTGTCAATG
The DNA here is from genome assembly GCA_036362985.1 of Ligula intestinalis. Classification (NCBI taxonomy): domain Eukaryota; kingdom Metazoa; phylum Platyhelminthes; class Cestoda; order Diphyllobothriidea; family Diphyllobothriidae; genus Ligula; species Ligula intestinalis. Next base: position 91,521,617 of record JAYGXS010000003.1, on the reverse strand, counting down.
CCTTGATGTCAACATGCAGCCCATTGTCAAGGCTAAGCAAATTAATTTACCTGCATTACAGAACTGTAATGACTTTATGATGAAGTTTGGTTCTGTTTTGTCAATACTAGGCAATCTGTTTGATGGTAAGTTATCAGATGTGCCCTACCAAGATTGTAAAAAGTTAGACTCCCTCGTTCATCTTATAACCACGGAAGCTTTTGATATACAAAAGCGAAACTTTAACTTAATCCTTAGAAATTCCTCCATATTAAGTTGCCCTTTGGAAATTGCAAGATACAGTGGAGTCCGGTTAATTTGGAAACCTCCGTTCCAGGCCAACTGTCCATATTAACCGATTGTCCACATTAAGCAAACTGACCCCAAACCAGTCGTTTCTACGTATAAAAACAGAATTTTGCATCTTAATGAAGTTTTATTGAAAAACATGCTCAGTTTTGATTGCTTTGGTGGAAACTTTTCTCTTAAAGCTCCCCTAAAGTTCTTTATCACAGTGTCAAAATTCTCCACATCAAAAACTTGTTGTCGATGCCCCGTTTCGAGTACGGAAATTCCCCGCCGCTGGCGAGTTGGAGTGGATTTTTGACAAAATCTGTGGGTCGACCGACCGGTTGACAGCTTGGTGCTGTCCAGATTAACCGGAGGATTTTAGTATGAAATAATTCCGTTCCTGGCCAACTGTCCACATTAAGCGGTTGTCCACATTAACCGTGTCCACATTAACCGGACTCCACTTTATTTTCTATGCTCGGGCGGGTTCAACTACAAAATTGCGGACACAAAGCGCCTCCAATCGCGTACCAGGAATCCGCCCATCCTAGTTAAACTGTTTTCACCGATCGAGGTGAACTCAATCTTTGCTCAACGAGGTCACATTTCCCGATATTTAGAAATGACTAAAAGTTTCCTCTGTCGAGATCTTACACCAATGGAGCGAAGAAATGCGGCTCTCCAGTCTAAAAGGCCAATGACTTCTCAGCCTTCTATTCCTAACTCTCTTCGTTGTCCCGATAGGGTATATGCACACGCTAATCCTCAACCCCAGATATCAGGTCATACACCCACTAACGTCAGTACACCCGTTATCACTGCATCCCAGATGTCTATTCATAGTCCCATAACCGTCAGTACACCTGCTATCCCTACCTCCCGAATGACTTGTCATAGGCCCATAAACATCAGTACACCAGTTAGCCCATCCCTCTTGATGTCGGTAACGTCAAGTCCTGCCGCTCTATAATCTACTACGATTAAAACTAGTCGAAATACATTCTCTGTCCAACGATCGATAAATTCCACTGCCACTAAATAGGCAAAAAGCTCATCAATAATGTCTCCAACACCTTCAAAAACGTTTAGGCCAACCGCTTCTCCACCACAACCTAGCTCCTCCCTTGACCGTGCGAGTCATGTTATTTTCCCATATAATGCGTTATTGAACACGTCGGGCCCGAACCACGAAAAATTTAATTTGCTCGGCAGTAACCCAAACTGGTATAGTTTTAAATCAAATCGGAGTTGCCGTTGAGGACATTCACTGATTAAGACCACGTGTCCTTACGCTAGCGGCCCAAACACTAATTGTATGCGACCGTTCCCCCCTGTTAGTTCCTTTATGCATCCTCTACCACCCAAACCTGCAAACTTCTACATGCCTTCTCGCCTCTCTCCATTCCTCCCAAATGCCCCAGAAGCTTATTTTGGTTTATCCTCTCCTCATTTTTCCCTGCCAGAAAGTGAGGCCCTTAGATATCTCAGACTTTATCACCCATCCATTTTTGGCTACCCGTATGCTAACAGCTCCATACCCGTCAATACTTATTTCACAAATAATAACAGCCTACAGTTTGCCTACCCACCTTCAAATTCTTTTTTTTATGAATTACAATAATAATAATAATAATAATAAGGTTTACTTGTAAAGCACATCTTTGGCGCCGTCAAAAACCCCGGAAGGCAGGAAAAAACCAAACCCAAACCCCTTCTTTCGGAGTGACTATTGTATTTGTTTTGGTCTTTTGCTAGGTCAATAGTGCGCGAAATAAGGAGTTTGTTTGAAGTGAAAAAACCTGACTTCTAGGGAACAAATCTAGAAAAACATGAAATAAAATAGCTATACATTGTACGTGTTATGGTTTTATAGTAAGAATACTTGGGGTCTGGAAAAACTGTCATGTCCTTTAACTGAGGTATACTTAGCCGCGGTCAGTTTGAAGGAGAAAAAATCAGCTGAGGACATCGCATCTACCGTATGCATGGGTCTGCTCGATTCGGAGATTACAATCGTTTTCCAGTGGCACAAGTTTGCGAATTAGATGGGACGTTGCAGATGTCTGAGGTGGGTCGAGGCAGCTGCGAAGCACCATCGTCATTCAAGTGCATCGGCAGCAGACACTTATCCTTTCGTTTGTCGAATATCTAAGTGAGATTGAGATTTACATTATTGGCATTTATACTTCTGATACATTATAAGAGGAAACAATATACATTTTTGTATCGTTGTAGAGAAAATTATTTTCTCTCATAATAATTTTTTATAAATATTGAGATTTTAGACGAAGAATATTGGAATAGATAAATTTTTCTTAGTTTTAGTTTTATTTTAAGGATCGGAAAAGGAGGCAAGGCATTATTTTGCTTAAGCTGTGATTTGATCAGCGTTGGAAACCGTCGACTGGAGAGCCTCCAGCAGTGTCCGGTTTTCCCCAAAATGTGCGGGAACTCTCCTTGACCGTTAACTCCCTTTTTGTCCGAATTGGACGTCAAAAAACTGGTTAGCAAAGTGTACTATTTTGTTCAGAAATATATGCGTCATGTCATTTGAGAAGAACTGCTTGGTTTTACTTCTAAATTCGGCTAAACTGTGGCTTTTGCAAATATCGTTTGGTAGGGCATTCCATATGATCGCATATCTTATGGTGTAGAAATTTGATCGCTGGGCCGTCCTAGCTTTAGCTTTATGAATTGTATGCTGGTTGTTTCTAGTGGGACGGGAACTGTTTTGATTTTTTAACATATTATTGCTAAAGATGTTCTGATTATGTGTCACTTTAAATAGGAAAGTTAAAACCGTTTTGGAGTCGCCCTTGGCAGAGGGGTTTAAGACCATATCTATTGTACATAATTGAAAAGGAGTCTCAGGCGTCATCGCGTTTACACAGAACTCTGGTAAACCTTCGCTGGATTTTTTCTAGTTTCTGTCTGTCATCTGATGACATGCTACCGAAAAATATTGAGCAGTAATCTAGAATAGGTAAAACGTACATTTTGTAAAGTTTAGTCTTAAGTGTAATTAATGTGAAATTTTTACTTAAGAAGCCACATAGTCAATTAGCTTTTAATGCGATTTGTTTAACATGTGGGGATAAGTCAAGAGTATTAGAATAGCTAAGACCGAAATATTTTAAAGATTTTAGCTTTTTTATTTCTTGACCACTAAACATTATGGGGGGAAGTTTTAGTGGTCCAAAAATCATGAGATGACATTTTGCTGGTGAAAACGGCAAATGCCACTCAACACTCCAGTCGTTTAGTTTTTGAAGGTCTAATTCAATTGTTCTATGCGCACTACTTTTTGAATTTTTGTTATAGGCATAGGCGAGTTTTAAGTCATCTGCATATAAAATGTTTTAGCAGAGGTTGATATCGTGGATAACTCATGAATGTAAATGAGAAATAAGAGGGGACCTAGGATAGTGCCTTGAAAAACACCACTGCTTATATGAGCTGGTTCTGATACTATATTTCGAAGTTGTACTACTTGAAATCGGTTTGGAAGATAGGATTTGAGGAAATGAAGGAGGGGGGGCCGAATCCCGTGACTCACTAGCTTCACGATCAGTCTTTTATGGGAAACTTTGTCAAAGGCTTTTTTTAGATCAAAGTAAATTGTAGCTACCGTGTTCCCATCATCTCGATTTCTGGAGACGAATTCCAAGAAATTGAGATGGCAGGACTGACATGACTTTTTAGGTAAAACGGCATGTTGAGAGGGAGGTATGAGATTTACATTTCGTCAGATGATCTAACATATGGTTATAAATTATTTTTTCTAATATTTTTGCTAAAACCGATGTTCGGTGAACACCACGATAATTTTGGGCATTGGACCGATTTCCGTTTGTGTACATTGGGGTGATACATGATTTTTTCCATATTTCTGGATAAGAACCATTTGACTGCAGTAACGCGAAAAGGTCAGACCGAAGTATTGGGGCATATGACATATGTCTCAGTATGCAAGGAGGGATTCTATCCGTTCCATATGATGTGGAATTAGACAGTTGGCGGATAGCTTTCTCTACAGTTTCTTCGTTAAACAATATCTCTTTTAATACAAGTGCCGTCATTTCTGTTGGTTTGGGGCTTGGTTTTTTCTCGACTGAATAGTTGGTTGAGAAATATTCATTGAAAAGATTTGCTATTTGGTTGCCATTTGTTATTACTATTCCTTGGTCATCAAGCATGATTTGGGGGCCTTGTTTTTGATGATTACTTATTTGTTTCCTGAAGATTTGGGCTGTCCCTTCTGGGGACTCGATTGTCCGATGTTTTGCTGCTATCGTCTTATTTGTTTCAATGTTCTGGGCTAACTCGTGAATCTCTGTAATGCGTCTGAGCGTAGACAGATAATAAATACATGGGTCGTGGAGTTGTTTTTTGAGTTTTTTTAGCCGTTTGGAAAGGAAGTTTGGGATTAGTGATTTCTTACATGGGGATCTCTTGTCAATTAGGTTATCTCGAATTAAATTAAGGGTGGCATATAATATGTTTACAGCTTCAAGAGGGGATGCTGTTAGGAGGAAAGAGCACCAATCCAATGACCTCATGTACTTATTAATAGATTCAATGTCAAGATTTTTGGGGTTTATAGAAGTGTAACTAGGATCAGGTCTTATTTTAATGTTAAGAGGGAGCACTGCTATTATTGTCTTATGATCACTATCAAAGGTTAAGCTGTCGAAGTGCGTATGTAAGGGCCAGATATAATTGGTGAGAATAACATCGAGTATATTGTTGTGACACTCGAAAGACACTAGATGTCATAGTCAGGTCCGGTATAAATAAAATGGCTCAACTGCGAGGTTTTGCTTTTGAGATGACGCCCGATGTTATATGCATACCAGAATCTTGGACCCATCTAATCATTTCTGACTCCTTCCTCATCATAGACGAGTATGATCTCTACCGTCCCGATCGCATTATAAAGCGTGGTAGTGGTTGTGTTCTCTTTATTAGAACGTCATTTAGGCACTTTCCGTTTTATCTAAAAAGCACATCCTTCTCTGGAAATTACTTTCTCGCTTCTTTTTCGTTTCTTATAAAATACTGGAATTTGTGACCACTAAAAATGCGAAACCCTACACACCAGAGTCGACCGTCCCTCATTTTCTATTGCCCAGACTAAAGAAATTGAGGAGGCAGCTGAAAGATCGATCTACTTGTTCGCTGTCTGTGCATCTAAGGATTGCAGAGATCGTCGAATTAGCGTCAAAGATTCGTCTTGCGCGTGACCAGCACAGGAAATCTTGCGCCCTGAGTGAGTCTTTCTCTGCGAAATCGGTTGCACAACTGTTTTGTCGTAGGTCCTCCGCAAAGCGAGGAATTGAAATACCCCCATTGCTTAATTAAAATGAAATAAAATAAAACATTTGTCTAAAAAACTCGCACTCTTCGGGAACTGATGGTATTCCAAATTCCGTTATCAAAAGAGTGTCGACCTTTGCCAAATTACCTAGCCATGTATGTTCAGTCTATCTCTCAAATGGTTTCTTTCCTGACACTTGGAAGACATCCATTATTCTTCCAGTCTTTAAATCAGGATCTCGCCCAGCCATATATAACTACCGCGGTGTTAATAAACCCGGCCCTAGCTAAACTTCTGGAGAAGATAATTTTTAATCAAATTCTCGATTTTTGTCTAAAAAATAAGCTTTTAAGTGACTCGCAGCATGGTTTTCTACCCGGAAGATCATGCGAGACGTGTCATTTAGCTTTTCTTAACCACGTCACTTCCCTCCGTAACGAGCAGCAATCCGTGGTTGTTATCTACTTTGACCTGAGCAAAGCCTTCGACAAGGTACCGCACAGAGGGCTTCTAGTAAAATTGGAAGCCATTGGCATCCGTCCCCCTCTCCTCGACTTCATCGGTTCCTACTTGTCTAACCGCAGCCAGAAGGTCCTAGTAGGTAAAAGTTACTCCACTTCTTAGCTGATGACGAGTGGCGTTTTTCAAGGCACGGTCTTGGGTCTTTTACTGTTCATTCTATACATAAACGAAATTTCGACTGTTCTAAACAATTCACTCAATCTCATTTATGCAGACGCCCTCAAATGCATATACTCGTTTTCTAAGGACACGGCAAGTATATGCGTTGATAAAATAAACGCGGACCTGCTAACTCTTTCACGTTGGAGTGCTAGCTGGACGATGGAGTTCTCTCCATCTTCATGTGCTTCGGTCCCGCCAAGCATCCTCGTCCATTAGTCTTTCAAAATACTCCACCTTTAGAACGATCCACTTTAAAAGACTTACGTCTAAGCTACACAAATAAACTAGCATTGTCACCTCATGCGGATTGAATATCCGCGAAGGCTGCAAAGATATGTGGTTAAATGTCAAACAATTTCTTCCTGCTGAAACTAAAGTT
>JAYGXS010000003.1:91413809-91509771 GCA_036362985.1 Ligula intestinalis | reverse complement strand
TACTACTACTTCTACTTCTACTTCTACAACTTCATCTACTTATACTACTTATTGTACTTCTATTACTACTACTACAACTACTACTACTTCTACTTCTACTAGAACTACTGCAGCTACTACTTCTACAACTCCTTCTACAACTATTTTTTACATCGACTACTACATAGACTACTACTACTACTACTTCTACAATTTCTTCTACTACTACTATTTCTACTACTACTACTACTACTACTACTACTTTTTCTACTACTACTACTACTAATACTACTACTTCTACAACTACTTCTACAACTACTATTACATAGACTGCTACTACTACTTCTTCTGCTAGTCAAGTCAAGTCAAGTCAAATTTATTAAAGGAAATATAGGCAAACGCCTTTGAACTCCCTCTTGGTACATAGGATTTAAGAAATACATCGGCAAAGCCAAACATTCTAAAGAAGTCGTTGACACAGTTTCAAACGACTACTCGCTTGTTTAAAGTAATAAACTCACAAGCAGTTTACACGAGCCAGCAGTGTAACTGAGGAAGAATAGCAGACAGTGAAAAAACTCCTAAGGTAGCCTCATAATTCAAAATGGAATGTCATTTTTGGTTTTTAGGAGACAAAACTGTGGCTCGTTGGGAAGCATGTGAATGATAGGGGCATGATGCTTCTGTGAATGTTGACGGTAGCCATGGCGTCCATGACGAGTAATATATCCACCCGAAGGACCATACGCGGAGGAGACCTCGGAGTCACGAGAACGTCCCGAAGACCGGAGATGCGACCATGATACGCCTTTGCTGTGCCAAGAGCCAAGGAACCAACCACGTTGTCAGCAGTCGGTCGATACGAGAAAGGGTGTGACAGGGCCGCATAGCCTACTACTACTACTACTTCTAAAACTACTACTACATAGACTACTACTACTACTACTGCTACTACTACTACTACCACTTCTACTACTACTACTACTGCTACTACTACTACTACTAATACTACTACTACTAATACTACTAGTACTACGACTACTACTATATAGACTACTACTACATTGACTTCTTTATATACTACTTCTACTATTACTACTGCTACTAATACTACCATTACTACGACTACTACTACTACTACTTCAAAGACTACTACTACTAATTCTACAACTACTACTACTACATAGACTACTACTACTACTACTACTACTACTACTACCACTACTACTACTACTACTACTACTTCTACTAATGCTACTACTACTACATAGACTACTACTACTACTACTTATACTACTAATACTACTACATCTACTACTATTACTACTACTACTACTACTTCTACTACTACTTCTACAACTACTACTACATAGACTACTAATACTACTACAAAGTCTACTACTACAACTACTACTTCTACTACTACTACTACTACTACTACTACTACTTCTACAACTACTTCTACAACTACTACTACATAAACTACTACTACTAATACTACTACTTCTACTACATATACTACTACTACTACTACTACTACTTCAACTTCTACAAATACTTCTACAACTACTACTACACATACTACTACATAGACTACTACATAGATTACTACTACTACTACTACTACTACTACTACTACTCCTACTACTACTACTACTACATAGACTACTACTTCTACTTCTTCTACTACTACTACTACTACTACTAGGAAAAAGGTCTCATTAAGGACAGCCTTCTGCATTGGTTCCCTGGCTCCAACATTCACCACAGCCTTGCTTAACTTAAAAACTGAGGACATTTCATCGCCGGAAAGCAAAACCTATAGTTGGCTGCAGGCAGCTGAAAAAATACAAGTTTGAATGCTTTAGTAAGTGACGTACTTGGCCTAAGGACATAATGCCAACACCACCTGCACGTCTCTACCGACGGTTTTCTTTTCAAAATCTGTAAGAGCACTTCACCTATAAATATTTCGGTCAGACGAACTACATCCAAGGAATCGAACCACAGTGCATTGCCTTCAAATAAAACATAGAATTTGCGTTCTGTTTTATTTTGCAGGCGTTGGTTTTAATAACATTGATATACTTCTGACATACAGCACGCAATTGCGTAGTTGCTGGTTCTCTTTTTTTTATTTTTTCAACTAAACGATCGCTTCTTTAGAAGTGACGTAGCATTTGACTGAACGTAAAACCACCTTAGTTGCTATTCGGTTCATTCGCATGGTTTGGAATAGCTTTGAATTCAAGATAAATTTATGATGCTCGCACAAAAAAAGATGTCATGTTGTTGCGATTTAACAGAGGAAAGACGTGTTTACGCAATAAAATAGACAGCGACACGCATCATCTGGAGCATTAAGGTACGTAACAAAAGAAAAATATGCGCAATAACCTCATCCACTGGCAGCGGACAATCCCCCTCCCCAAACTAACAAGCACCCAGCGATGGACTGGTAGGCATAAGTGATGAAAAAACAACAGCAGTGACCCAACATGAGGTCAGCGAACACCAGCGCCACCAAAACCTGCGCATACCTTAGATGTGGGAGTGTTATTTGATAAAAGACTTGCACTCAAGTAGACCGGCCAAACACACCCGGTTCCTAACAGCAGCCAGTCTCAAGACATTTATAAATATGACAGTAAATATCAAATATGACTATTTTATACATGTTACCGGTATTTTTTTACTAGATATTCCCTCTCATGAACGAGTAACCTTATCGAAGTCCACAGTTTGTGTGTTTTTAAAATAGACCGGTAAAACGGGTTTATATCTTCCGAAGATATAGTGTTCCTTTAGTTTGTTTTAAAAACGATTTATATACACAATAGTCTGATTTTGAGGGGAATATTATTCGAAAGCATGGCATATTTAATTGCAAAGGAACTATAATAAATGAATTTTCAGAAAAAGGTTAAGAAATCAACCATTTAGTATTAACAAAGAGCAGAAGGTTAGGAAAGGGCGGCTGTTCTCGATCGTCAACAACTGCAATGTTTCCAAATTGACATATTTTTGTATAAAAACAGTAGATGGACGAAGAAAAACATTTGTATAGTGAAACGTCTAAATATTTTCAAGCTTGCCACGGTCTGAGGCATTCATGGGGCAAACAACGTGGTAGCAGTGTTCTAGGACGATGATAACAAGCATATGGTATAGCTTCACATTTATTTAACTTTGTAATATATCGGAAGCCTTTGCGTTTATTCAAAGCATGAGGCGAGAGTGCTGCTGTGTTCGTTTTACGTAACACTATGTGTATTTTGGGGGATATTTCCAAAAAAGAGCAGCTTTAAAAGCCAGGGGTCCGATAATTTTGGCGACGCAAAAAAACCGTGCACTTCACCTGGATGAAGGTAAATGCATCTGCCGGTTGACACTACAACCTGATCACGTTAGCCGCTCTGCACTAATTTTACCAAAGTATATGTCATACGTTTCTGTAAAAATATAAGTAAATACGGTAAGGATCAGTTTCTTAATGTGATTAGACTGACTTGATCCAACTGTAGTGAAGACGAGGAGACCAGATGCCGAAGGCTCCCAGTTTCACCCCTAGACGTCTACGCGATGCAATGTCAAAGGTTTTGAGGAGGTCAAAGATCACAACCACTTAATTATCGTCCTTATGAAGGACAGTGACAACGTTAAAAAACTGGCAAAGGTGGTTTAGAAAGTTCACATCATATACCCCTAGTCCCACCAATTTATCCTAAGGAAGCAGCGGTTATATGGACTTTGATTTTGGGCATATTATACATGGAGTGAAGATAATTTGTAGGCGTTATCGTAAAGTGGACAAATGTAGTTAAGCTTGTTTCCCGTGGCCTCTAGTAGTATTTTCTGCATGGAAACTGACGGGCTACAACAAGGTCATTCCATAATGGTCAGTTGGACATCAATTAATTTAAAGTTGAAAAACCCTAACTGCTGTTTATTTTTTCATGATTTTCGAGAAACGTGCATTTTATTATTAGGCTTTTCCTACAAAAGATAAGGACAATATACCGATATACAGATCCTCAAAACATCAAAGTGAACGTCTTTCATCAATCCCTGGCAATAGGGGGCTATACCTTCGTCGGGGACGGGGCTCAGGGCGGGGATGTCAACCCGTTTTCCCCCGTCGCCGAAAAAAACATTGACAGCACGACGCGTTAGCATGCTCATTTAAGCCCCTACCCTCTCCCCAACGCCCCCTTCCCGTTGCGGTTAATGCCCCCGCTACCCTTAAACACCCCCCCCCTCTTAACGACCCCGGCCCCCCTTAACGACCGACGCCCCCAAACGCCTCCAACCCCCCCTAAGCTGCCCACTGACGCTTTTTGATAAAGGACAAGTTCTAATTAAATAGTAATTGTTTTATATTATGGGATAAAAAAAGGATATTAAAAAAATTGTGTACAAAGATTGATATTAGTCACTTGTGAGTTGATTTTCAGGGAAGACGTAGCTTGCGGAAGTCAGGTATGCTGGCTCCTATAAAAGAAAAGTGACAGGTATAAGCTCGTGCATATGTTTGCAAGAATAAAATTATAAATTGTAACTAAAAGTATATTGTCGGCAAAAGTTAACCAATAATATCATTAAATGTGATGGCATTTACAGTGTCCTCTGACTTAATGTATGAGGTCACCACATTGCCCGCAGGGCCTCGTCTGTGCATAGTTGCAGACGAGGCCCCGTGGCCGCCTCACCACTGACCAATGTGCGGCTAGTGTCGGTAGAAACAGCCTCAATTTGCTCTAATTTTGTGAAATTGAGGCTGCAGTCGGCCGATTTGCTTACTTCTTTTTGACTAAATGAAAATACGAAAGGTGAAGAGGAGCAATCTTACCGATTTCAGTCTGAATCGTGTTGGTAGATCTGCCTGAAGTCAGTGTTCTCTTGTCTTGGTAAAATTTAATGAGCCATAATGAGCAGTCTTACTTGGAATTTTCAACTAGTTGCCTTACGAGGGTATACTCCTGCCTAAGGACCGTAAATTCCTGCCTCATAAGCGACTCCACAGCTTCGAAGGGTGACAACACCTCAGATCTTAGAGCACTTATACTGGCCTCCACAGTGGTTTGGTGCTGCTCCTGTGTGCGCGGCACAGGTGTATTCGTGTGCACAGGCGCATGAGTGGGCGAAGTGTTATTGGAAGGCACCCTAACATAATATTACGTAAAAGGTTTTTACTGTGTGATTGTGGGCCAGCCCAATAAGCTTTTCGTGGGCGGCGTGGGACTCCGCGGTGGGATATTTTCCACCTCGCTGGTTTCCTACTCAGACTCACTTGTTAGTTCACGCGGAATCCTAGATAACACATAATTACTAATATGGCGTACTTACTTCTTCCTGTACCCCTTTCCCATATGTGTGGGCTCTGAACTTGAGAGGTCGGACGTGTCCTCGGCACGCCTCCCGCGCTGATGGGCCTTTTGTAAACTTTCGTACCGTCCGAGGACCCCTATGGAGTACAACGGCGTACCCTCCGGAGGAGGCTCCTGCCGGGCTAACAACCGCCTCCTCACTGCGTCTGAAGATGGCCAAATCGTGAGATGTACGCAAAAATCTCGCAGGGCTTCAACGAACGAATAATTGGACGCGACAGTGTTTTCATCAACTTACCTTAAATCTCCATCTAGTTCCCTGTTATAAAAACTAAATATGTACCGGAAAGAATCTCTGGGGTGAGCACTGGCATCTTCAATTCGGTGTCATTAGTATCAACAACATTTGACGTTGACGGTCGCATTGCCATTTCATCTCGAAAGGCCTCTAGATAGGACCTCTTTACGCGCTGTATGCGCTTATATATAGTGCTGCGGTGTAATCCATAATATGACCGCTGCATAGTTAATCGCTATCTATGCTTAACAAAAATATAACTTTGTTATATCTGCACATTTAAAACACAGACTGCTTCCATAACTTAATCAGCGAGTTATAATAGGAGGGTGCTTATTGCCAATAATTTAACAATAATAATATGAGAAACGAACGGAAATTACAGAAAAACAATCATACCTGGACAATAAATAGTAGATATGTTGTAAAAATCAAACCGGTGGTTATCACGCGACAAAACCCACGACAGGCGAAGGCGAAGAATGACCGCCTACTTGGGAAGTTAAAACAAAACCCTTGGTTGATTCAACATTTATGATGTCGATGCCTTCTATCCAATTATACTTTAAAAACCTACTTATTTATGATTTAAACAACTTGTTTACATACAAAAATGCTTAAAAATTACTGGACTTGCGTTCCTATTCCGATGGATGTACATACACAGCAATGAAGAAAGTTAAGGTTCCTGACTTATTTCAATACCTTAACCTTAATCTCCGGACAGCCCCGTAGTCCCCCGTCGCCAGCCCCGTCCAATGCGGGGATTGTGCTAGCAGGGATTATTAACCCATATCCCACTATGTATTTTAAGTCCCGCCCAGAAAATCCCTTTAACCACCGTCTCCTACGAAAAATTGCTAGACTTAAAGAACATTTGGCGAAAAAATAATTGACTTATTTAAACTTCACACCAGATTACATTTTACATTTATATGGTTGTGTACAAGAATCCAAATAAGCGTATATTACATTCAGTATCTTTTTGTACCAATTACAAAGTGGAACGTTTCACAAAGAGGATATAATTTTTAAACCTATCAAAGACCTGAGTGCAATCAGCATAGACTGTATACAGGGCAAAAGCAACGTAATTACATTGTACCACATAATAAAATTAGACCTGACAGGTGTCCCGTGGTCTTTTTATTTCAAGAAACTCACAGCCTTAATTAGGGAGGTGGGTCTTTGTCAAATAACGCATCATCTTGTCTTCGAGTCAGGAATAAAAACACTTAAAGGAACATGTGCCTAAGCAGCCAAGAAGATGCTCGACACTGTCTAACCACCCGAAATGGGAATGTCATCAACTTCCAAAAAAAGTGATGTTTAGGCTAAGGGAACACTTACGAGTTAATTATATGTAGAATTAAATGGTTCTGATACTATTGCCTAAGCATGGATAAAACGATAAATTTGGTTCAGATTCCGCAGTAAGATGTTTAACAATGACTGCACTTAAAAACGCAGCCGCGTCAGTTTATTTGTTATCGACGTTTTTATATTCATTATGTTAAGGAGGGATTCTGTGACGTCTTTTGACGAGATGCGATGATGAAGGAGTTCAGCAACAGCTTAAACACAGCTAATTTCGTTAGAAGTGGCTGATTTCCAGTGTTCCTTACGTCTAAGAAGAATATGAAACGCCAATTTTTAAACCTTTACAATCCATAGATGCCCCGATAACGACATATTGGATCGGTGTTTAAACTCCTACCTCAATGTATTTAGATTTGACAAAAGAAGGTGAAATATGGTGAATGCTGCATTGAAGTGTTTGCAAATCTTAGATGCCACAAAATCCAGCAGGTCACGAAAGAGAGGTTCTACCCAAATTTTTAAATCAACAAAATTGTTGATAAACACGAGGGCATACGCATAGAAGCCTGTTGTGTTCTATCCTATCGTTTGTACTGGAAATATTATGAATACTTAGATGTTCACACATTAAGAATGTCAGGGAACGTACACTTCATGTTGCGTCTAGAAGGTCAGTCTAGATCCATCGCAGACAGTCACATAGATCATTATGGTACATTATATAGTGTGCCAGATGAAAAGAAGGGCGACCAATAAGATCACTGTACAAACAATACCTTGTAGGGCCTTTTTTTAACTCAGCGATGGTGCTCTACTGTCTACAAGAAAAAAGTAAATACGCACAGATGAATTTCAGAAAAGCAGTGCCCTTTACTTACAGTTCTGCGTGTGCTGCAAGGAAATTTCCTAAATTTGTAAATGTTTTATTTTTTCTCCCATGCTCGCGTAATCGCATTAACAAAAACTAATTAATAAAAATGAGCAACATAAGGCATATTAATGAATTATTAGAACTTAAAGAAGTACTTATTGTTAGTAAAGAAAAATCAACATTTATCGATAATTCCCAGCTTACTGAGACGTCAAAAATTGCTCTCAATTAGAACAATAAATTAAAATAGTTTGTGAAGCATAACACAAAAACGCAGAATAAACTCTCTTTTTGTTTCGGTATTTTTCGCTGTATTCATTCATAAGATATATATTTGGCTGTCACTTCGAATTTTATATCAAACCTTTCAAAATACGATTTTAACTTAAAAGAATTTACCGAAACAAATGAGCTTTCGGATATTATTTCCTTTGCAGATGGCCATGTTGTTTGAAGTTGGATATACATCAACACAGCAAAACACATTTTCGAGCATAAAACATGTCTGCTATATACAACGCATATTGTAATACCTACGATACATAAAAACGTTTTCAAAAAAGAGAAGCATTATCAAAAGTGTTTTTGTTTGATATAAAGCTGACGAACTTCAGCGTATGTTAAATTTTTCCAAGTTAATCTCAAACGAAAATTGTGGACTTTTGACAATTTTTTTAATGTATCTGATGCAGAACTATTACATTTGACTAAAAACGGAAGAACATGCCTTCCAATTTATAATGTATTACTCTCCGCTTGCAAGGCTTAATTCCAAAATCATTAAATGGCGCGAAAATACAGGCCTCATGTTTGACCAATTTTTTAAATAATAATTATTTTTTCTGTCCATTCTGTTTCTTAAAAGGCTTGATTAAACGAATACTTTACAATAAAAAAATATTTCTACATGACTTACATTCAATTAGGCCTTCGAAAGGCAGTCTTCGCGCTAACAAATAAGCACTTTATTAGCGCACAGAGCCAGCCGTGTGGTAAAATAAATTAAATCTTCTAAAAAAATTTTGTTTCTGCATTGTTTTTAAAAAATATAAAAAATAAAAAGATAAAACTTTTTTTAAACTTCTACTGCTGCTTGTTACTGAAAATACATGCAATTCCTTAACTTTACTTTACTGCCATTTGATCAAGTGGCACACAGTTTTTTTCAGTAAAAAATGGCCTATTATTCCACCTTTTTATGCTAATTATTGAATTCTACCACAGCACAATGTGTATGAGAATAAAATGTTGTCCTATTTTATCTGATAGCATACGCAATTCATGTTATGTCGACAAAATCATTATCTAGCAAAATGTAACATATTCTTCCCAATAAAATTAAATTGACGTGTAGTTTTCCAATCCAAAGCCCCCATTATTATTTTATTAACACAATTGGTCAAAATAATCTGTACAGATATATGCTAAATTATCCATCGAAATTTTGTCTTGAAATTTGCTGGCAGGATTCGATGAACTATATATATTTAACTTAATTTGATAGAATTTAGAAATATCTAGTCCACAAGTGAAGCGCGTTAGACAATCATCAGTAAAATATGACGAAATATGGAACCAAGCAAATACAATGACGATAATTGTTTGCTACAAACGAATTTATAAATGCTTTCCGAATTAATTGCTTGTATGCATACAGTTTTGATCATTTATGGATTCTGTGATCCTCACTTGAACCACAAAATATTCAAGCATTTTCTGATAGAATACGCTTCCCGTTATCGTGTGTTTTCAATTGCCGAGGAAGACAATGGGGTCAATTTGATTTTATTTTGCAGCATAGAAACTCAAACATGCAACATTGTCAGTACAAATGCATTATTTGTTAATGCAAGTGAGCACGTTATTCTGAAAGCCATCCTCTTGAACGTCGCAGTCGTCACAACTGCAAAGTTAGTGATTCGTTAAAAGGTGCAGAGGTATAAACTTTTAATGTTTATAAAGTAATAGACAAAAGGTTGCAGCGGTCAAAGTGAATTGAATAGTTTTTGGCACGCAAAGCAAAATGAGAGAAGAGAGTGGTTGAGTAACTTAACCGAATGAAACGTGGCAATCGCTCAAGCGGACACAAAAATAACTTTGCGAAAATTCCCATTCAAAATTTCAGAAGATAAATTGGCAAACATACGTTTGTTTTCGATACACTCTCGTCAGGCCTTTACATCTATATGGTATGAATAGAGGATGGTGGTTGGTGGACAGATGAAGTGTTCTCGTTGTCACTGTGGGGAGGAGGGGGGAGAAATAGTGGGTGGGAGGGGGAGGTTGTGGGAGTTGAGATCAGAGTGTCAATGTGTAGACGGCCCGGCGTCCAGGACCGCCGATAAGGTGTGCGTGGCTGGACTTGGGACTTGGTCGTCTCTGCGGGGGCCCCTTTCCGAGGCCTGTGGTCCACTGTGGGTGGGCGTGTTACCTAGTTTCGCCCATGGCAACTGGGTCGCCGTGACGAAATTATTTTGGGCACATAGCAGCGGTCTGCGTAGCCTGATGGCGGCCGCCTCGGCCGTCACCAACATACGCTTTCCGATGAGTTTTGTGTAGCTTGAAGGCACCTTGTAAATCATTCGGAAGGCCTCTTTGGCATCCACGCGATGGTTCGAGTCCACCAGGTGCGCTAAGATTGAACTGTTTACACCTTTTAGTTGGCCCTTCCCTAACCATGCGGGTATGTGTTCCCTTACTCTTTTGGACAAGCGACGGCTCGTGTGACCAAAATATCCTGCCCCACAGGAACAGGTAAATGAATATATGCACATTGAGGTGGTCTGGGCTGGCAGTTTATCCTTAATCTCTCCGTATAGGATGGGAGTAGTCGAGACCAATACATGGGCGTTGGCTGCTGGGAAGGTAGTTGCTACGGCTTGACTCAGGCGCCTCCTTAGTAGTTCGCTTGGTCCGCCCCTTGAAATGGGACTCTGATGAAGATTCGTTTTTTCTCCACTGTTAATACTGAGGGCTTTGGCGGCCTTTCAGCCATGTTTTTTTGCAATAAATCGATAAGGAAACCTATTTTGCCGAGTCAAGCCTTTAACAATCTTAAGCTTCTCTTCAATGCTATCAGTCGACCAAATCCTCTTCGCTCTTTGCGTCAAACACCGTAGTTAATTGCGTTTGAAGTTCAACGTTACGAAACTAGCAAAATTTATGTATTGCCCGGACCATGTCTTCATCCGATATACCCTACGTTGAATGCTCATATCGGCTCTTTTACTCAGTAGCACGTCAAGGAATGGAAGTGATCAATATGGTTCTTCTTCTAGGGTACCTTTTATCGATTTGTGCGCCCGATTTCCTGTATGCATTAGCGTTGATAAGTTGGTCTTAACTGATGCAACTGCAAATATGTCGTCTACGTACCGTTTATAGTGCGTTTGATTATTTATTTGGTGGCTGAGTTGCGTAGCTGCTAGCTTGCCCGTGAATATATTCGCTAGAAGTGGACCCAGGGGCGAGACCACAGCCACTCCGTCCAATTGTCTGTACAGGTTATTGCCACATAGGAGCTGTACATTCAAGGTGCATTTTAGCAATAACTCCTACAGTGCAGTAACCGGCATTTCTTTGTTCTGCTGACTCAAGGTACTAAATTCACAGATGTAGTCTACTGTTTCTGTTACCGGCACGTTCGTGAACATGGACGAGGCATCCAGTGAGAACATCATCATCCCGTTCAGGTTAAAGTCTTTCACGCCATCCATGAATTAATAATAATAATAATAATTTGTATATTTAAGGCCCAAGGGGCCCTGTCGTTCGAAGGTGTCTCGGAGGATTTGAGGTGCTATTTGACACTATATGGATTTCAGCTTGTCTGCTAGCCATTTTGCTGTCGCATGGTATGGCGAGTTACTCATATCAAGGATGGGACGAACGAGCGCGCCATTTTTTAAATCTTAGGCAGCTCGTATAGTCGAGGTATGTGCGTGCCAACGGGACGAAGACGCTCTAAGTCATATTCGCTTATGAAGCCGTCCTTTTGAAGTCTTTTCAGACAATCAGTCAGCTGGGTTTTAACCTCCTCCATGCGATCTTTATCATTTTCTGTCTTGCTAAACTTTTTTTCGTCTGACAAAAAGGATTGCATTTTCGAAATGTAGTCGGTTCTATCCATTAGAACAACGCCCATTCCCTTATCCAGGCTCGTTATTAGTATCTCCTTGTTCTGTCGCAGCTGTCTTAATTTCTCCATGTGGGCCTTCGTTAGCAGACCCCGATGATTTTGGCCACTGTTAAAGTACTGATATGAACAGTTAACAAGTGTAGACTTAAAGTGCTGCATACTCTCCGCTGAAACTGGCTGACGGTCATGAGTTTGATTAAGCAAGTTTTCAAACTGTGTTTCCAGCTATAGCAGGTTTGGTTTCTGACGGGGACGGCAAAATGTTGGACCCAATGATAAGGCTTCTAGCGAGGTTTTATCACAAGATACGGAGGAATAGTTGTGTACGTACCGACTTGGATCCTCAGGAAGCTTCGATTGTGGTCTGCGTTTCTGTACACTACGAAGCAGAGAAGTTGTCTTGGCTTCTCCTCGCTTTTCCCCGATGGACTGCACATAATTCTCGAATTCCAGTTATTCGTCTGCGTTGAGGTGGTCAAGTGTGGCTGCACGTTGGAATAAGTGATGTCCCAGTTCTTCAATCCTTACGCGGACGCTTTCCAGTTTATTCTTGGCAAATCTTCTTAAGGTATCACTGGTGATAACCATGCGACTTCTCCGCATTGCTCTCCAGTAGAAAGTTGGGTACTTGTTTACCTCGACGCATTTCTCGATAAAGCTGGCCCGTGAATTCGCCTCCACAAGTTTGGTGTTTATTCTTAGGTGCCCATTCAGCGCCTTTAACACCGCGGGATCTTTGGTTTGTTTTAACTTTGCGAAAATTTCCATTGAAAATTTCAGAAGATAAATTGGCGACCATACGTTTGTTTTCGATAAATTATCTTCAGGCCTTTATATTTATATGGTATGCCATGGGCGAATCTAGGTTACATGGCCACCCACAACGGACCACAGGCCTCGGAAACGGGCCCCGGCAGAGATGACCAAGTCTCAAGTCCAGCCACGCACACCTAATCGGCGGTCCTGGACGCCGGGCCGTCTAGACATTGACACTCCGATCTCAACTCCCCCAACCTCCCTCCCACCCCCATTTCTCCCCCCTTCTCCCCACAGTGACAACGATAACACTTCATCTATCCACCAACCACCATAGTTTATTCATACCATTTAAATTTAAAGGCCTGACGACAAAATAAATATTTAAGTAAGCAAACGGTTAGTCAGTTCTTTAAAAAACACCAGCCTTAAGAATGGTGCGGGTTAACCGGCTGGTCTTGTGAAGGTTACGTGTGCCGTTGAAAACCATCCGAAGCGCAAGTTTGCACTTTATTTCCCTCTTCTTTGGTGAAAACATCTTCTAATGTCATATGCTGTGTGATATATGATGTCCAATAAAAAAATCAAAGGTTTTCGCTGCTCTAGCATCAAGTCTCTTCTATGTCGTTCGTCGTAAGTGTATCAATAAAATTTGACCGTTCAATTTGGAAATGGTGGAGGACGATGAACGCAAAACATATTTTGTTGAATGACGGACTTGATATTTATATTAACTGTTGAATGAAAAATAATAAATATGTCTGGAATAGCAGCGAAATGCACACCGCTAACTACGAAATTAGCGCGTATTTCATATGGCATAGGCTTTATACCATGTTTGTAACATAGACGAAAACGGTAATTAAAGATCGTTCTTTGCCCACGTTAATGCTGTTGCGTGATATCACATGGACGACCTTTTTTTCCACAGAAACACCCTGCCGTTTACTAATTTCCTAGCAATTCATGTAAGAGAAACCGATAAGAGCCCACTTGCGGACGCACTGAGGCTTCAGGAGAGTCCTACAATCTGCAAATCCGTCTGAATTTCGCCAGCAGCTTCGGAGCATGCAAACAGCCCCAATCGTTTGTTAAGATAAGTTTTTAATTTTTTTTCTTTTTAACGTCTTTCGAGGAAATAAAAACATATGTCTCAACTAATTATACACATTTGCAGAAACTAGCATTTGTAAAAAATATAGGCATGTCATTACAAGGGCAGGGGAAGATTAGCGACATGCTCTGACGCTTGACCTGGGTCTGGTTTCTCCGTGCAGCGCAAGGTCTCTGGGTTTGTGAGCTAACATGAAATCAGAAATGTGTTCAGTTGAACAAAGAAAGCATGGTCCAGCAAGTTCTTTTTTGTAAAAAAAGGACAGTGGCACATTGTTTTCTTGTCTTAAAAACCAACGAGATAACGTTCAAGTGGGTCTGGTCACATTTGTGTACGGCAAATATACTTGATACCGTGACTGCACAAGAATTAATGGACACGGTTGCCTATGGCTTTTAATGTCAAGGTACACTTTGTCACATTAACTGGAAAATTTTTAATCCGAGTAAATAACACTTGTTCAGCTGCATTATATGTTTCGCCAATGGTGCAAGGTAGACTTCGCATAACCGGTTTTGGGGTAAAGTCATCCTCAAAGGTGAAGTGTATGAAAACTGGCTTTTGTTTTCGAAACCGCGCGTTCCGTATATTTCGGTCCAAAATATTGTTGTATTTTTGCAGGAACAAAAGGGAATGCTATGCTTTGTAGGCCTGTTTTTGTCGAAGAGCAAGCGAGTTCAGTTTACAGAATGATCAGCATGTTGTCAGCTTATGAAAGACGTATTCATTAAACAGGGCATACACTATATATTATCGGAAACCCACTTTATGCTACAAATATGATCAGGCATATTTTTTCATTCACATTATTTGGAGTCGGTCAAAAGGTACGAGGTGTAAGTTTTAACTGATCTGTGAAGTTACACTATCAATGTTCAATGGAGGAACTGGGAGACACCGCATGGTAAAATAAGATCCTACTACGCTTAAGTTACTCAACTGGCAATACACGTAAAATATGAACGAGAAGTATTTGTGACTAGTGCAAAATCTCATGATTTGATTTCGTCTACAACGTTAAACATATCTGTAAGGATGATAAGCCAGTCGAACCCTCTTAGAAAATCGTACGGTGAAGACGGGTAAGCAGTCACAAACGTTGTACCTACACTACCGCTGGGTAGACGCCGGCACTTCGTCTCAATGCATTCCTCCGGCATTAATTAACATTTTCCATAAAGCCAATTTACATTTTCTAAAAAAATATAATTTGTGAATTGTCCAAACGTACACTATTTCACCGTTGCGTAGAGATGCGTGCTCGAGAATACACCAACATTGTCGTCGTCCATTTCTGGGGGAATTACGTAGATAATTTGACAGTGATCTGTCGATTGGTGAATGTACATGATCTGCTCCTTAAAAAGTGAATATATGGTTATGGGCATGACCGATGAAAATTCACGGACAGCAGTTTTGAGTTTTAAAATGTAAGTATATTTGAGCGAGGTCTCCGTCAAAATATGTTTATTAAAGTACCATTATCATCAAGGATTGAGATTTAAAACAGTTTTATAATTTGTCTTTGTAAAATGTTTCACAAGGCAGAAGCAAATACACAGACTATATTTGAAGTGTGTTTAAACGCATAAGGAAATGTCATATAAAGTTGTGGAGCTTGTAACAGATAAAATATGCCAGACCATGAGGTGTTGATGCTGTCGCCTAAAGTTCTACATCACGCCGTGGTGCTACGAGCGACATGCTAGATAATATGAACACTCAAACTCTCATATTTGCAGCCGGCCAAGTGCTCACAGGAATGCAATTTATTTACATCAGTTCCAATTAAATCATGGCTTTCTGGTGAGCTTCGGAAAAACTCCACGCTTATTTAAATTCCTACCATGCTACAGCTAAAATTTGGCATGCAAATGAGAAGGTCAATTCAGAAACAACGTCGAATGGAACCAATTGAGTAATTCAAATTCAAGTTCATGGTACTCCCTAGCGTTCAGGACTGAAAACATGCAACTGAGTGTGGAGATGGTGGAGTCAGTGTAGCTTTCATGGAAGCATTATCGACAGAACCATTGAGCTAGTTTTGCCATTTCCTAGTGAAACATTCCGGCATTGGTTCACACGCTTCATATAGCCAGTGGCCATCACTGAAAGAATTTCCAATTCGTTATTGGACAGACGCATACATATTTACCGTTGCATTCCGAAAATTTAACGAAAATACATCAGCTGAGCTGAGTTCTAGGGTTCGTGTGAAACCCAGTAAACACTTTTGTGATAGAAGCCTGCATATGTTTTAATTTCTACAGTAAAAGGTATTTAACTCGGGATTACAAACTTAGACATACTGTGAACTGCACATTTCTCAACGTTTTTGGTGTATATTTAAGCTGAACCGGATAGACAATTGCGTAATATGCACATAAAATTATCAGTCTGACTGAAGTTGCATAAATATACGATGAAACCTACCGCTTCTGAGGCTGTAGGAAAAAAGACTCACATGCGTATATCGCCGGTATCTGGCCAGTGCTTGACATAACATATTCACTAATAATCGACATATATGTAATCTGTTATATGGTAGCTTAACTTTCTTTGCTCAGGAACGCACGCAAAGACTAACCAAAAAGTAGTGGGTAAACAAATGAGAATACAGTTTAATATATATACTATACTTAACTTTCTCAGGATTTTAAGAGCAAACATAAGAATCAATAATTATCTGCGCTCACCAGAATGTCTAGAAACATCGATCATCCCATGGCGAGCACAGACACCCACAACTTAGAATTTCTGTCAAATAAAATCAGGTCTAACATATTTGCGGACGAAGAAGCACATTCCGGTTGACAAGAAGAAGATACTTTATGTAGAACGAAATTGCAATGTATCTGCATGTGCATGGTTGATAACGGTTCATGCATTGTTTGTGTGCACTATGAACCACCGTCGACATTATACTTCATCCTTATGGGTTAATCAGATCAGCTTGATTGTCCTAAGTTTGTGGTTGCTGCCTTTTCATACTAAACCTGTTCTCGGAATTTTTATTTTTTTGCTCACGATCTCAATCTTTCTCCGCCAGTGACATTCAACAATAAAAGCTATATTTATAATTCTTAGTCTTACTGGAAAAGGCATGTGCACATGGTTATTTCCCTGGTATGTGTTATGCCTTTGCGTTATGCCGTAGTCACTTGCTATACAGTGGCTGTTGTTAAAATATTCGAAGAACGCTTACAACTCTCTGCACTTATGTCAACCAACTTCGCACACTGCATCTACTACTACACAATGCCTAAAACCCCATCAAAAGTGGAGCCATAAGACCAAAGTCTGAGGCTTGGCGCATATAAAGGCCACTGCCAATCATATGTTTGCCAAATTCGATATTTACGGGGCTTCGTTTCTTCTTACCCCCCATTAACACGAGTTTACGTAGGTGGCAGTACTGTAGCATGTGTTATCATACAACATGGCCTTAGTCGCTTTCGGATAACAACATTTTCTCGCAAATATTTTGCTGTACTGATTCGTTATAAGATTATATCTTCTGCGACAGTGAACACTGTAAGTTTATTTCAGAAATGAACAGATAAGTACAATTAACCTAGACAGTTTGGCGTGGGCCAAGATCGTCTATTTTTTAGAGACGGAAGCACGATCGATTTATACTGAGTACACCTGCGTCTGTTATTTTAAATGATAAATTGGACTTTAAAAATTGACTTTTGCAGAAAGGATCGATTTTAGTGTCTTATTTTTCACCGACAGGCATACGTTTTTAGAGCAGCAATGGTAATTAACGTAAAATAATAAAGATGTCACCAATTAATCATTTTTATGCAAAGACATTTTTACTGCCTTTACTTTACCGCTACACACTCTAAGACCAACAATTTTGGTGAACCTGCTCGCAAACCGGCAATTCCAATCACTGACGTTCCCATTTTCCCGAATCTAGCCACAATGTTTGGCCATTTTTTCGAGCTTAACACAGCAAAGTTGTTGACATCTTTTCATTTTATCTACTCGTACATGACACTGACACTAAAACAGGGTTTCAGTGTCTTCACCAGAGAGCCGTGGTCGATGAATAAGAAGGTAAATAAGAAGATGCGATCACTGAAACAAAGGTTTTTTTCCATCAACTTTACGGATTTCCTCGGGAATCCTTAATCAAAAGTTTTTGAAGGAATGTTGGAATCATGCGCAGATAAGGGTGATGTATACTTAGGCATAACGGTAGTTATAGTTCGTTGTGGTCATCCACATGCGCACTATAATTGTCAGTTCCCGTAGACACCGCTTGAAGTCATCATTTGTGCGGTTATGACATACTTATTGCCACAGCTTCTTTGTCAGCATCAAATGCAGGCTTGACAATTGCAGGACAATTATACTCGAAGTCTTCGCCTGGTTTTTCTCACGTAACTGATTATGTTGTTCAGTTAATGCCTCAGTACACCATCTGGGAACGATATATTGTTGCGTTTTTGAGGAACTCGGAATCTGAGAAACATTACTCGAGCAGCTCACGGCTCACGCGGTTGTCAACTCTCGCGAGGAGTTCGGCCTCATCAAACAGTTTTTTGTACTTTTAAATTTGTTTGCAACACTTTTTGCACACACAAACTGTTTTGGACACTTTACTCTGAGTATGTCACTGATGGTAATTCCGCAACGGATTTCGAAACGTCCGGTGAATTAGCACGTTATTCCACCGATAGAGTCATCTTTTACTTCTCAATTTCTTCCTTAGACTTGCATGAACGCTTCTATTATGTTAGAAGTCTATCAAGATCAAATGCTAGCAACCTTGTGGGATATCCTCCTGCCTACCACCCACTGTGACAATGGGTCCTGTGCCAGTGTGGACTGATTTCAAGGTCATATGCCTGCGCAGTGATTTCGTCTGTTCAAACGCGATAATCTTAATCTCTGGAGGGGTTCCAGACGCACATGTGCCTACGCGCATGCCAGCTAGTAGCAGTTACTCAACGGCCAATTAGGTTCGTCACTGCAAGTGACCTTATCCCAATGCACCCAATCTGGACACAGGCGAACATCCTCGACAATAACTTATAAGCTACTGTCACCTCTCAGACAGTGCATTTCACACAGACTTCGAGGAAACGGCCAGTCCACCCCCAATTGCCAAGCCTTGACCTGAGGTGGGGCACAAAAGCACTCTGATAATCAACCAGCGGCAGCTGCAACTTTAAAAACAACTCGGGGTTTTATAAACAGTTAAGTCTGAGGGGAGTCCAATGTGAATTCCATCTTATTGTGTTCTTCCTTAGCGATGTCATAAAGCGTAATTCATAGTTGGTAGCACACATATCCACCAATCTAGCAGGTTAAACTATCCGATACTTACTTAATATCCCCCATTA
Source organism: Ligula intestinalis (assembly GCA_036362985.1). Classification (NCBI taxonomy): domain Eukaryota; kingdom Metazoa; phylum Platyhelminthes; class Cestoda; order Diphyllobothriidea; family Diphyllobothriidae; genus Ligula; species Ligula intestinalis. Next base: position 91,490,608 of record JAYGXS010000003.1, on the reverse strand, counting down.
CAGGGCAGACGTGTCGTAGCTCTTAGATTCAGGGTTTTAAAACCAAAAGCTCCCCACTTTCCATGATAAAAATATGCCACATTTCCAAAGGCTCCTTAGAAGACATCTCATAAGTTTCATAAGAGAAACAGTAATGATGGACTTAAATGAAAAAGGTACAAAAAACCTTACTAGACTGGAAAGATGGGAGCCTTTATAGAAGACTATGATTGGGTCTTAAAAACCGTGTAAGCTTTTAAAGCTAAACTACATTCTTCGAATAAGTAAACATATTTAAGAATATAATTTTTTTGTAAAATATGAAATACTTTTTTTGTGGACTTTTTAGATTATATTTTTATTAATGAGGGTAATTAACGTATAATAGTACATAAATAGGCATTTATTCAAAGTGTACATATACCAGAGTGCAAAAAAGAAAGGCGTCCTTAATATTGCATTCGGACGTAAGTGCTATAACCAGGGAATACGGGGGGGGGAACCCATCAATCCTGAACTTTCAGGATTACGTTGTTTTCCATCTGCTATGCCGCTGGAGCAATTGCCTCCGAAGAGTGCACATTTGCTGTCAGTTTGCCCTGCTGGACGATACGCTGCCAACATTATTAGTACGTCAATTTCATGATCACCTATTTCCGAGCATAACTCGTCGTTTGCTGTATTACGTATACTAGCCAACTACGCTAGCTGGCTAGGGGCTCGCTCGTTTGACGAAATGTTCGTAAAAGGTGAACCCTCGTAAGCCGAGGCGATCTCTGTATTCCTTGAACAACAAACAGTATTTTTCTTGACTTTTTAGGCTTTAAAGTCATTTAAATGTATGCATTCTAAAATAAATTGGTCGTGCACGCGTTAATGTCGGTTGACGAGCAGTTTACAATGTGTGAAATTTTCGACATTTTGCATCAGATAAGCCTCATACTGTCAATAAGGTTTAATATGTGGGTTCCAGAAAGCAGTTCAGAAGAAGTTGATGCGACCAATGGAAGAAGAATTTATTTATTCTGACTTTTCCGATTACGTCGGTAATCGTAAACGATAGGTTACAATACAATATTCACAGTCATAAGCAGAAAGGGGTGAAACTCGCACAGATTGCACAGTATTTATAGTTCTCAGCCGACATCCGCGTGTGATTTGAAATTGGCAGGCGTTTCCTTTGTAGTGCACGTGTAGCTACTGCTTGGGTCTTAATTGGCTATGATGACTTGACATTTCGTGTTCTACTAACTCACTGCCGCAATTGCCTTGTTCGTGTCGGATGCGGTCTACGGGCAGCGTTCCACCTAAGATCTGCCACACAGGAGAATTTAAAGTTGTATGGGTGAGCCAGTTCTATGCTACTGGAATAGGCTTGGGTGACGCAGCTAGCCAGTGACCTAGCCAACCAAAATTAAGAAGAACATTGTTTGGCAAATTTTAAGGACATAAGAAAAAATATGTTTGCTTTGATTGGCTGGAGCCGACTTCCATCATGCTGTTTGCATATTTTAACCTGTGTGTAGACGCAACCAGGTCAATTAAATCGTCAAAAGGCGCGAAAATAAGAATTTAGCGCTCCCAAATTTGTCAATAACCGTTACTTTGAAACAGAAATACGAACTTAGAGACGAACCCAATGATTCACGGTTCACACGGCAGTTAACCGTCTAAGAGGATATACCATGTTACCGATGCAATGTGCCTGCGAAAGGCAAACAGTAAACATAACGAAAGCACGTGTTTTGACAGCAGTTTTTTGCAGACATGCTGAACGAACTTCTCAAAATTTACTAGATGTGGAGTCAAAAAAAGAAGATTGCATAACTTTGTAGAAGCGTTTATTGGCATCAAGTTTCGCATTGTTTTTTGAGTCCATTATCAAATAGGGTCTCGGATAAGGGTGATGAGGATCCCAAAAGTGCAGTTATTATAAGACAATGTTTTTATGCAAGATCATGCCTACTAAGTAAATATGTCCCGCTGTGGTCGCCGTTAGTCATATAAACGATGCGATGATTAACTTACTGGTCTGAGTCCCAGTCATCAATTTGACGTGCTGATGATGCAGGAATACGGCTCGTTGGTGATGGATCCTTGGCCGATGGCATGGCTACTTAAACTGTCAAGGCAATTTGTTGACATTGCATATGGAGACGCAAGCTCAGTGCGTTTTTTTAATCAATTGCAAACGAGAGCACCTAAACATAAACAGGTCATGGCGCATGCAGTTGACAGCCCATCAAATAATTTCATATTCCTGAAACGTTAAGTTGTTGCTTGGTCCACTTCCCAATCTGAAAGTAAACGTCCTGTCTCCTTCCTGTCGCCGAATGTTCGGTCACCTGTGTGCGAGTAGCCTCATCCGGTTCCTACTATGTAGTTGCTTTCTTCGCATCCACACCAGATTCAATTGATCGCTAAAAATGTCAGGCGCTGCAGCAGCACATGGATCAGCTTTGTATCTGAAAGATCTACAGAAGGTTACTTAACAAATGGTTGTCGTGTCTAGCTGAAGTCGAAATGCATTATGGCGACGCTCTTGTGGTTAAAGACCGACACGCCCAATGTGTCGTTTTTTGACATCTACAAATGTATCCAGCATCAACGTCAAACCAATTAAAAAACTACCAAGGATGTTAAATCCTATTAAATGCAAATAGTAAAGGAAAATCAGTGTTAAAACTTACAAAAATGGATACACCAAATAAGGAGCAAACGGAGCCCGCAAAATCGCCGGACTCCTTACAATGGGACAACACAATTTCATCTTTAACGCCACATGGGGTGAAACTTTTCTTGTAAATCCTCTTCTGTGTGTTTGTGGGACAGAATGCGTTGCTGTGGTTTTGTATGATTTCGGGAACCATTAAATGACCTCAGGATTCGTCTAAAAAAACAGTGCAAAGGGTTGGGGGAAGGTGCGCGCGGACAGAGACCATACTGTTTCCGCAAAAGCGGAGAAATAGCAAGCGTTTTGGGTCAGCGGCGGTGACATCTGTGATCCAACCAGATGGAAAGAGGGTGGCAATAGAACAGTCCTTGAAACCATCGTCTGTTGATGAAGTGGACGAGGAAGCATTGTAGAAAAAGGTCGATTAAAAGGCAAAAGGGCCGAACGGGAGTTGGGGCCAGTATTCAAGTGTAACTTCATTGACTGGGGGAGTAGTCTTGACACCACTGTGCATTTGACTGGAAACAACAATGGTCAAGAGGAACACAATGCTTAAAGGAAGGGACTTTAGCACGCAGTTTAAAGGAAGGGTGGAACATATTTTCGTAGACTGGAGACAATTTAAGTGGGTTCTGACAAAGAGTTCACTGAACTTGACCTTAAGAATTTCAAACTAGTTCAACTATAAATAACACTAGCCACTTCCTTTTGAGCTCAGCGCTTTACTTCACCAGGTAGCCGACAAATCAAGGCTTCACAGTTGCCAACACCCACTTAATCAACTGGCCTAAAAGATGCAGTGGTAACGATCGTTTGGCAGAGCATACTGTAGAGCTTATTTTAGAAATTATTTTCTCACATGATTTTTGATTTGTAAAATTTCTCTTCTCGACACAGTCCCAAATGAAATTCTACTTGTTAATCACTGTAACCTGTTTTTATTGTTCCTTGCAGCCATAAGACCACCAATGTCCGTTGATACTTGAAAAAGTAATATATTTTATTGCAAATGGTTGGTAAAACCGTTTACTCGTAATTTTGTATCCTTTTTGGAGAGAAACACATGGTCCAAAATGCACATTGCCTTGTGCACATTGCGGATGACGTAGAGCAGCATGGTTCCCCAAACGTGATTAAGTCTACCCAAGATCATGTTGTACGATTGCATACTCGTTAATTTTAAAATTTATGGATGTTTTCACAGCGTTCAAAGAAGAAAGCGCAGCCAATTTGACAGACAACGAGTGTATCCTAGCAAAGAAGCTGATGTATTTAGATAAGTACTAAAAACTGTCATCGAAAACAATTAAGTCAACTACTTACTTCCACATGTTCTCCTAGGGTTTTAGAGGACAGAGCTGGACCGTAACAACTACCAGTTAGCGAAACACGGTGGACTCTTTATGTTTAATCTTTAAAACACACAATATATTCGCAAACGAAAACCCTCTAAAAACTAACACCGACTTATTTCAAAATGAATCAACACTTTTGTACTTCCTCCACTACCACTGAATCCTTATGGAGGCGAACATTATTAAACACGGTGGAAGTAATAGTTTTGCCGAAAAAAAACGAAAAACAATGCAAATGTGGAATGATAATCGCACGGACAGACATATCCTGCAATTTCAAAATTCAAATGAGAGTGAACAAGCAGCACAGACAGTGCAAAAAAAAATAATTTCAGAAACGTAGGAAAGAAATAGAAGGGAAAGGAAGAGCTTTTTTGAAAACCAGTTTTGCATACATAATCTCGATAATATTCTGCATACGCATTGCAGTCAAACGCCTCACACCAAATAAGCATTAATAGCAATAATAAATTTGTTTTAGAGATTTGTCAAGCATAACAATTTTGTATTATTTTCTGAACATTTACCAATTTAATACTTTCAATTTAACTGGACGAATATTTTAGGTAGCAATATAGGATGATGAAAGGTATGCAAATGATACGTTACTGATGCTTACTAATGATGCATTTGGCTTTCATTTTGTATTTTTTCGTCCGATATATTGGCATTGGGGTCACTTTTAATTAGTTACAAATGAAGCACATATTCTGCGAGTGAAGAAGAGGATTAAAGATAATCCATCGTTGTTGTGCTGCGTTCACTTATTCTCAGTAAGTTGTATTTAAACGAAATGGTTATGTAAAAAATCACCGTTATTTTTATTTTTGTGGGCAACTGGCTTATGCGGAACGTAATTTAAAAGAAATATGCTCAGGCAAACCCTACTATTCCCGAATTGTGTGTAAAATTAAAGTTTAATGTTGCGGTGCAGGCCATAACAAGTGAATTCCAATTCAGATATTCTCAGTTTCTCCGCCTCTTAGTATACTGTTCGATAAAGAGCAGCTTCATTAGTTATTCGAGTAGCAGATAAAGAGGCTTAACATGGAAACCTCGTGTTACAAATTCTAGACTGAAATATAACATCGCCAATCTTGCCTTTGTGTATTCAAGCAAAGCTGGAAAAAGGTCTATATCAGCTGAAGAAGGAATACAGAGACAGTGCAGGCTTCTGTACGCACCATGGCTACACGCGCAGTATATTGCACAGAGCTTTGCACTTTTGCTTTTCAAGGAAATGTTATTGTCCTTCGTGGAGGCTCTGTAAGGGTGTGCGTGAGCTTCCACAAGGGCGACGCCCAGGCAAAGTTACCGGCGGTATATACTATTTGTAAAAGGCAGTTTAATGTCAACGTGGGGACCGCCCACTTAAAAACAAAACATAAAACTCGCGTTTTGTCTCCCTTTTGTTTATGTAAATTCCTTCTGTTTTGGCCTGGCCAAAATGCTTACATCAAAAAAGACGATGCATATGCACTTAACACTTGTCTATGCTTCAATGTACCGAAGATCGTGTGTTGCAAACGAATTTTACATTTGAGGGTGATGTAGTGTTTTAAATGAGAAGGGTGGTCCTCAAGTGCGATATTTACTCCCCGTCCAGATACTCCAGATAAATTCACAATTTGAATTGGGTATTTGCCAGCCGTTGGGCCAGAGTGTCTTCGCCAGAAATAATCCTATGTTATGCTTGATGATGTGGCATGTGATAAATATACGCAGATAGAATCATTTTTCTTACAAGAATGCATTATATTAGCCGCATAAGTAGCATTGCGTTTTCAGAAAATTCTTGTGGTCCACACTTTCAAAGGTAAATTAGGGACAAATATTATTAGCCAAGCCTACAGATATTTAATAAATGTGACATCCATACCTAAGCGAGGGAAAGCATTTCATTAACTTGCTGCTCACTTTGTCTGAGGTTTTTAAGCCTGGACATTTTCGATTGCAGTCCTTTTTGCGTGGCTACAAGTTTAATATAAGTGTCACGGGTTTTGTTTCCTTCAAACGCAGTCCTTGAACAATAATTTATCTTATTCTGCATATTAAAACAAACTACTTTCTTCGCTTCCTCAAACATAGACGGTGAATATTTAGGGGAAGCGCTGTCTTTAGAAGTCCGTTTTCATTTTCAAATTAAATCGGAAAGTAATTTTACACGTTAAGAAACCCTACATCTTTTTATCGTTTATTTTGAAATTCAATCAAGGAGCATCGGGTGCCTGAGCGGCAGATGTCTATGTTGGTGGAGTTGGTAAGATTCAACTTATTAACACAACATCAAGTAGCTTTTATTTAATATATTTTTAAAATGATCAGCAAATTAACTTCAACTCGTTAATCAAGACTAAACTGGTTTAAACAAAGATTCATAAGACTGTCGGGTAGATTATTTACTTATGCGGAATAAAAGTTTATCTGCATATATGCTTCTCACAATTCCATCGTAATAATGTTTATGTTGCATAAATTGTGCACAGTTTTTTTCAGTAGGGACTTGAATTGCATGGCCTACATTCCTTAATATACTCAACTCTACCAGTAGCTGTTAAAAATATTTTTTTTCGATTTATTAAGTCATACGCATTTATTTTTAAGTAAATTGCGACCATCGCCTCCACCGAACTTTGTGTTCCTAAGCTATGCGTTAATGTAAAGTTCTTTTTAATGGCGTTCAAAGTTGTTTTAGGAACATTGTGGGCCCCTTCGTTTTGTCACCTGATGTTCATGCTCATAAGGCAGCAAGGACGTACGATAGGCATATCAGGAATTTAGAATATAGCCTTAAAACTTAATTTCGCTGCCTTGTGTATCAAAATATCCACAATGTCTCCTTACGAAACCACTCATTCAAACGATGGAAATCATATGGACGTACACAATATAAGCTACTCTCGCCAGCAAAATTATATTCAGATTTCTAAGATCTCGACTCTTAACTTCCATTAACGCAATTCTTCAAGATTCCAAACGCTCCTGAGCGAACTATATATACCTTTCATTATCTCGTTCTGAATTGTCATTTAAGCATTAGCCTACTTTATCTATTGATCCTTTTTTCCTCAGCAGGTTTCCTCCTACACTGGTTTTTAAATGTAAACATTTTGAATTCTGCGTTCATTTTTGGCATAGAAGTTGTTTTTTTTAACTGCCTATTTTCTAGTTAACAAGTATTTTATAAAGCTTGCTAACTATCATCATGAAAGAGCCATTTTTGTCTGCATTATTACTACTTGGTACATTAAATCTGCGCATAGTGACACTATCTCAGGAAGTAGTCATGGTGTTGACCGAGATCGTAATTTTGTTCATCTGAGCCTTTGGGCTCTTGCTGGAGTTCATCATCAGAGATAATCCGTCAACGAAAAGCGAGCAACAGTTATAGGGGGCAGGAACCAAGCAACTATTATAGGGTGACGGGGTGTAGGGTGGGCCAAGAGTATGGCGGAAGGAGGAGTGCGTGTAAAGTAGAAGAGAAGAAAGGGGGGGCTTTAATCACCAGCATCGGTCATGCGTGGATGCCGGCGGAGAGTGATGTAGGGGGCACAAACGCAGTGCTACGGTTGAATAAGTTGTCAACCAAGGCCCAGGCTTCAATTCACTCTCGTGCGGTCTTGCTTTCGGCGTGAGCAACTGATTTTGCGGCTGCAAAGTTAAATTAGTAGTCCGTCTCATAAGTGTTGGCCGCCACTTGCGACTGTGTGTCACCCTGTCTGACAGGTAGCTGATGAGCGAAAATGCACGAACCAAGCATTCTTCCTGTCTGTCCGGTATAATTTCGGGGACAGTTCGGATATGGTGTGCCATACACTTCACCCGACTGGCCACTGGGACGTAATAAGTCCTTTATTCTCATGATACGGCTGCGCATGGTAGCCTTGGGGCAGTGCGCGATTCCGACGCCTAGTCCCACAGCAATGCGTTCGGTCGCTTCCAACACATCCTTGATGTATGGCAGCGCATCGTAGAGGTTTGTTCTGGTCCTCGTAGGGCGGGAACGCCGTTGTCGGTTGATTAAGGCCTTCGGACAGCCATTCCGCAAAAATTGGTTGCAGATATATCGGCCCTTCCGTGCTTTGACCTCCGAATTACTACAGTGAGTCTGATTTATTTTGAAACAGCGTTTTCATGCAGCTTCATGTGTGAGCAACTGGATGGTTGCTCTTAAAATTTGAGAAGCTGTGTGGTGTTTGTAGTCTTATTTTAAACCTTTGTTTTGAGCTCGCAGTTGCCTTTGCTGTTGTTAGCAGTCGCTGACGCAGTTACTCAGGGTAGTTTGGTAGGACCCAATATATCACCTTGAAGGCTTCGTTGGGATCTACGTGATATCCGGAATCCATCCCATCAATTGCTCTTCAGATTTCTGTGATGTGAATTTTTGCAACATTGAAGGTAAACAATGAAAAATTGACTTTTCCCACTTTTTTTAAACTGACGGGAATATCTAAGTCAAAAAAGCAACCATATGTCGCCAAAATTGAAAAAAAATTAACTAGAAATAATCAACCTAAAAATAAACTCAACTACAAAATAAGCACAACAAAATGAAATTCAAGCTAAGTTAATCATTTGGCATGACTTACTGTCATTTCAGTGAAAAGGTCATTTTTATACGTGGGTAAACTGTGTATTACTAAGCAGCTATACCGGCTAGCGAACACTTGACGGGAATTTTTAATTGCCAAAGACTATAAGTATGCAGGAATTACCAAGATTTCCTTGGGAGGTCATTTTATATGTGGAATGACAGCGGCCTACTTGGAAAATAGCCAACGGCAGGGTAGTAAAATAGAACATGCTACTACTACGAAATAGGTACACAGTTATACAACAGTAAGGCTCTTGTGAGCCCGAAATTTCACTGTCACCGATAAAGTGGGTACTAGATGTTTAGCCAAAGTGAGAACATGTCACGTCACGTCAAGTCAAAATTATTGAAGGAAATATCAGCAAACGCCTTTGAACTCCCTCTTGGTACATAGAATTTCAGAAATGCATCGGCAGAAGGTTATTTGGAAATACATTCACGAGGCTATTACTACTATGCTAAAATGTTGCTTATTCTCCAAGCTAGTTGTGCCAAGTTAAGTTATCCTAGCGAGAAGATGGATGAAGGTGCTCCATTTCATATAGGAGCTGAGGAGAGAAAGCCAAGCAGGTGTTTTCAGAGAATCATCATTGGAACAGTACCTGGGAAATTAAAGTACGATGCACTCTAGAGGGCAGGCGCATTAAGGGAAGGGAATCAGTAGTAGTGCTTCAGAAGACCAGCTGATGAGCATTTTTTTGCATTCATTGATACTTATCAGGTCAATGTGTTTGTGTAACAGCTTTATCAAGTAGGACGCTCGGGTAAAAAGTGAAAACTATTTATATGCGCTTTATGAAACAAGTGAGAGGTGGAAAATAGAGGGCAATCATTCACAATCTGAACACAAAGTTATACCACGTCAACTGCAGACTATAGTTATTCAAAAAAAACTATGCTTCTTATATTTTGTGACTACAATATTTATTTATATATACGAATGCGTATAAATGTTTAGATGTTGCACTGTCATGCAAGCAGTGCGTTTCATTGAGGGTTAAACGGCATCCCAGCCGCATGTTAAGTTCCTAATAAAAATGGGTGGACTAATGGACCAATCATAGACACGAAAAGATTATTCTTCTCCAAAGGAATGATTCGGAAATGGAACACTCTGCCTGCAAATATCGTCATGCGAAAGTTCTGTAAAAGTGCCAGCATCACAACTGACGCATGTGTGCTTCAATCTTTCACAGACCATTGCTTTAAGTTGGTTTATCGCACTAAAACTAAACTTACTAGGTAAAACTCTAGCCAGAGCGATCTGCAGGCCCAGTCCATTTTGGAACGAAAGAAGCGGTAGGCCAAAGTGGAAAGAAAAGTTTATTCTGCACAGAATGATTCAAAAATAAACAGGAGCAAGTTAATTATCGGACAAGCAGTTTTCGAAATCCTTGGGCCTGGCGGCAATCATCACAGCATGGTCCTTTGTTGGCCAGCGTTGAAAGCAGATCGGACAGACGGGGGGAAGCAAACTTATGCGTGCGGGTTATTGGGTCATGTGAGACAAGCGTTTGCGCGGAGCATGCAGCTGTGCTACAGCTAGGTCGGGACTTGCAACTACGTGACCTCATGAGTGGCGTTCTATAGGAGGTCACTAAAACCAACCAGGTCGGCACCCAATCAGAGTTTGACTAAACGTCACTGCATTGCCAAATGCAACTCTCGTCGTCATTCTACGATCCGCAAGCACATACGCAGCTATGTGCCATAACGCGCTAACATTTTGCCTCATGCTTTGTCTTAGATGGCAAATACTTCAAAAGAAACAAACTACTTTCCTTTCCTTTCCGAAAACGCTCTTCTCTTTAACAAAAGTATTAACTTCCAATACACCTTACCTATCTGTGATAGCTATATTTTGTTCACATAGGAAGCATTCAGTAACATCGCTTATATTTCGCCGATTAGGTAATTTTGAGTGTTAATTATAGTTTAAATGTCCACCTTCCTATCCAACAAAGTGGTTTTACAAAGTGAACTGTTGGTTGCCAACACGAAGTGACATTTTTTCACGATTATGATTGACTGGCTGTGTGAATAAGATAGGTCTGATGAGCACAACAAAATGCCCTTCACTGCCTACATAAAAATAGCTTTGACCTACACGACAGCTAACACCGCGGTCGCTTTACGAAGATCGTGAGTCATCTTGCTGTTTTGTTCTGTTTCCCTGAATACTAACCGTTTATTTCTATAGCAAATTGACTTTTCTTCATCAACTACGCCTCTCAGATTCAAAAGCGTTTTTATTTCGTATCGTTAAGATTTGAGATAACGTTTAACATAATCAATAATTTTTACATTGGTCTTAATGATTTCCAGCAATCGAGCGAGAGAGTGGTAGATTCTAGAATGAAACACTTCTGACTTTTATTATTTCTGCATGAACAGACGTTCTCTCCATTTAAACTTTAAGTTGACCAAGTACGCCTGATTTTCATATTTTTCTGGAATTTTCTGCTGTACTAAACTAGCTGGTAGGGATAAAAACCAGTACTTTTGAGTAAATATGGCTGACCTCAAAATGCACGAAAACATATTTCCAATGAAAGCAAACATAATAATCCCATGTTTTGATTTATTAAGTGATCTAATGAGTCAGGCTTACAGACAATTCGCGGAATAGAGGTCCACCTAACTTGTTTACGAAAATTGTCCCAATCCATCACCCGATTTGATACACAGTCGTCGCCGGTTATTAAGCCCAACTCGGACACAGACAACATGGGCTTAATAAGCGGCGGGCCTACAAACCGGAGAGTCCTAGTTCTTGATTAGCAATCGCGGGATAGGCACTATACCTTGTATATGTATTGTATTATGTGCAGAGATTCGTTATGTACAAGAAAATAATGCAGGTTTTCTGTATTGAACGTAATAGTAAAAACAAAACAATGATGTTGAATACGTTTAAAAAAGCGATCTAGTGTCTATTGTTTTGGAGGAAGCTTCACTCTCAATTGCTCTTTGTTATCCTTCTCAAGGCCCCAGAAATCGTCGAATTTTTTAAATCTGATGCCTATAGACCACGTTGCAGAGTGTAGAGTGCAGCTGTCATCTGGCAAACTGGGCTTTGTAGTCGGCGATTGAGCATATTGACTGGCGGATTTGGCTGTGTAAAATTCCTTTCCAAGTTAATTTGGGCTTAATACGTGGCTGGGCCTGTGAACCGTGGGTTTAATAACCGGCGACTACTGTACTCAGAAGACAGATCTATAAAACAAGTCGTGAAGCTGGCCTATGCTCACGTATGCATGTACCAACCATGCATTCACGCTGTCCTGTGTAATGTAAGGAACATTTTAGACATGTTATGCGGTTCGCTACGCCCCACGCATTATCGCAAACGTGCCTCCTCACAGCTACAAAACAACGCTGCTCACGAGTCTCACTTTGCAGCTGCTAGGATAATTGCCCATGTCAGCAGAAAGACATTCCAAGAGTCGATTGTAGCCTGCGTCTCGGATGAGAACTTATTTGATTGATTTATCGATCTGGCGCCGACATACATTGCCCTGGGCAGGCATTTCTGAACAGGCGTCAACGGTGGCTGATTGGCCCCCTTCTCCTTGTAACTGTTGCTCGTTTTTCGCTGATAATTTCATCTCTGACGATGGACTCCAATAAAAGTCCGAAAGCTCAAACAAATAAAATAAGGACTCCGGTGGTCGACACGCCTTATCCCTTGAAATATCACCTAGTGCTTGACACTTATATTTCTCAAATGCGCGCATTCGGCTTATGCTAAACAAATAGGCCTTAACTCTAGTGAAATTTGATTTTTTAACCTAGATGGTTCTGTCCTATTCTCCCTGACAGACGCAAACATGGCCCAATAAAGCAAAGGTATAAAGCTGGGTCTATGTTTGGTAAAGACAAAAGCAGGCGATATCCCGTTCTGTGGCATACAGATCCACATCGGTGCCGACATTTGCTGCACCTGGCATGAGGGTGAACGAATTCCCGGCAAGTAAGTTCCCCGGTTCGCTCTCGCCTGCATCTCCTTCGATGGCAAGGAACATAAGAAGACGGGGTGTGAGGTGTTTTTTTACGCCAGTTTGCCCGGATATTTTGACTGGTGAGCACGCATATCGAATATCACGCAGTGTTATACCGTGACGTGCGGAGAGTTCATAACATTAGCCATTCGACAATATTGAGTTTCTGCAAGGGAACATAGCAGGTAGGATTGGAAAAATGCAGCTATCGAACCGCGCGAATGCCATGTGTATGTTTTATGTGTGACTACCCAAGCTACTGTAACTATTACTACCACCATTAATACTATTAGTAATAATGCTATTACCTCTACTTTTACCGCCTCCACGAACAAACCACCACTAAAAGCATTTTTGTCATAATTTGTGGGTCTGACCAACAAAGTTGGTGAGTTCTACGTTTAAGGCTTCGTGTCGCAAAGTGCTCTCATTGACAAGGCATGCAGTACGTGGCAACGTGACAGCTAGTGAGCCACGAGTGGCCATTGCGGCCTCCCTAGACTTTGACGGTAAAATTTTATACGTAAGCACACGAGATGGGAGTCGTCTTCACTATTATAACTACTACTGCGATTGTTATTACCTCCACTACCACCAACACAACCACCACCAACACAATCACAAATACAACCACTAACACACACAACACAACTTTCACCAACATCAAAAACAGAGCCAAAAAACACTAACTACACCAACACAACCACCTTCAACACCGTTGTCACAACTGCATTTAACACAACCACTAACACACTGATCGATACCAACACTACAAACGCAACCACCACCATCACAACTACCAGCACCACCACACAAACATTACCAACACCACCACAACATATGTAATCAGACGAACACTACAATACTTGCACCAACATAACCAGCACCCTTAGCATCATCACCACTACCACCACCACCACCACCACCAACAAAATCACCACCAAAAATACCAACTACCACTCCCACAACCACAAGCACAAACACCCAAATACTTACAAAGCGTGCACCAACATAACCACCACCATCAGCACCATTGCCACAATCCCCACCACAAACATAACCAGATCTATCACGAATAACAGCACACAACACAAACACTTGCCACAGCACTAAAACTGCAACCACCATACCCAACCCTCAAAACCACAGGCAAAACCACCACTGACAGTTCGAACGTTGCTCTCTCGACGATGTCCACCACGAGCTTCAGCAAGCTGAAAATGGACGTGTAGACTACAGCTAGATTATAGTGAAAGAAGACTTGCGAAGAATCTACCTCACTCTTCACAACTCCCACACTGGAACCCGATGAAAAAAGAAATGTCAAGAAGGCCAAAGTTGTGGAAGGGCACAGACGGCTGGTTCGACCGACACCCAACACGTGTACTAAAAGAAGGAGGGCTCCCGCGTCATCAGCGGAAGCAACCGCATATGTGGGTGCATGAAAATGGGACAGCGGGCCTTGGAGAACGAAGTGGGAAGACAGCATTACAGGATTACACTTTGCTATGCAGTTTGGCTTTAAGGTTGGACAAGTCGCAGGCTTATCGTGCATCTTTGTTTGATCTGGCAATATGTTATTTGCATAGAGCTTTTATACTTTTGCTCGTGAACTAAGAAGTAAAACTTAATGATCTGCAAACAAATTTGGCCATACTTTTTTTCCAGGAACGTAATATGCCCCTAAAGATACCACCCCGTTTCAAGGTAAGACAGAGTTTAGCTTATAAATCATTACCCATTAGCTAAGAACAACGCGATTTTCAGCAAAACGTCAACCCAACTTAACAAGTTCTTCAATTTTATCTTCCCTGAGGAACCAACATTTATTGAGACAGTTTTCCACGTTCCAAGTAAGGAATCAATCGTAGATGACACCGATTTCCCAGTCTATATAGTGCATCAGAGCCTGAGCTATTCCTGAAAAGAACTTCTGAAAAGTGTCTATACAAGCATGTGTCAGAAAGTAGGGATAGTTGAGTGATAGCAGTTGGAGACGAGAATGAACTGGCAAAAGTGCATAGCGCGTTTAGTTTTCCTTCACTCTTACGGAACCGGAGTTCTGAAGCAGCCAGATTTGCATTGGCGAGCGGTTGATCGTTGTCAGCTGAGGGGTTAACAACCTTCAAAGATCGAAACGATCCATACTCCTCAGTTGTAACATTTTCAGATGCTTTGGCCAAATTTTATGGAGGACAGACAGTCACGGTGAGCAAGGAATATATATGAAGTGAGTCACAGCAAGTTATCGAAGCAGGAAAATCCCTATATATTAGACAAATTACATTTTCCTGAAACCACATAAACAGATAAATTCATCTTAAAATTTGAACCGAACATCAGGTTCTCTGAAGTTGCCAAATAAAAACTCAATCATGCCCACGACCATAGTTGTTATATTGCATAGAATTAACTTATAAATCTGGGCTTTCATTTCGGCCTTGAAGCTGAACGTCCGCTAAATGAATCAGCGTCCAGCTTGATCATAATATTTGGCATTTGGGTTTTATATTAACCGAAGAGTGTTTATTTGGATTATTTTGTAAAAATGTCTGCCACCGATTCGGAAATGATGAATTTGCTACAAATTATTCCCTAAAATCGTACATTTGAGGTGCGTTTTTGTGCTTCAAAAATCAAATATAAGAAATTCTCTTTTCTAAACATTTGCTAAATGTGCAGACTTTGTTATGGTTTTATTGCGTGCATATTTAATACTTCAAGATCAAGCCCTTCGTTTCTGCTTTGACAAATTCCACTGCTTTTATCTTTTTGTTTATTAACAATCATAAGTTAGCTTTATGCAGTTCATGAGTCGCATCGAAAAAATCCCAAGCTTTTACAATTTTACCCGCCATGATGCATCATTATAATACATTTGTGTTTTATTTAATCGACGACGTATATTTATGCTCTTCTCCCATACATGAAACTAGTAAGATTTATGACTTCGTTTATTCCATTTAGAAATCCCGTAATTTCCACTATATTTGTATTTTTGTTTTGGTCTATACATCCATTTTGCTGGGTTATTTCATTGTTGATGTGTTTTAAACTGTTATGATCATAATGATTAGAGATTGAAATGTTTTTTTAAGCATGCGTGATCATACCTCCAACAGATCACGTAATTTTGCCGTTTCATTAGAAAGCTGGGCACATTTTATCCAGCAAAGCTTTTCACTCTGTTTTATTTCCTTGATATTGTTTATATTGCTCAGGTTGGATTTGCGAATTTAATGGCGAACTAATCCTGGAAATATTCAAATTCCTTTGCGTTCGTCCAGATTATGTTTTTTTCATCAAAGTTGATATTAGTTCTTTCTATTTTTTTTGCTGTCTTCTGTGTGATAAGAAAGAAACTTAACGGTGTGTGTAATACGCCCGCTGTTTTTTACCCACAAATGGTAGATTACGTTGAAATGATCGATCCCTTCGTTGGTAAGACTTTGGTTCTACAGCTCGGCATATCATTGCACTTAATCTAGCAGCCTTCTTCCTTCCCTCAGTGGACGCTTATCTACATTTCAACTTGATTTATGTTTTTGTTTAACCTTCGCTTTTTGGAAATAGTAGCTCATTTTAGCTTCTATACAAAGGTATGATTTCAGCGAATAATATATGGCAGTACTTTTACGACGCCAACGAATTTCGCGACCGTTTCTCAGTCTTTGGGTAATTAATCGCCAAATTTCTACTAGAAAGAAAACTTCTAAGACATACTAAGTTGTGGACAGTTTTCAGCGTACTTAAGAAAATACTTAGCTATGTTATGTTTCTGTTGTCATTTTGTCGGTTCATTTGATCTAAGAACCACTTCCATTGCACACTGTCTAGTTGCCTGATTGTTCCCATACTGATTAAAGTACATGTGTTTGTTATTTCTAAGCGGGTCTATTTGAATGAAACCACAGCAGTCCAATAATTCAATATTTTTTCAGTGATATTTAAAATGCTAGATTAATTGTGAACCTTTTTTTGCTTTTTTTCAGGCGAGTTTTTTTTAATTTAACTATTCACAACTAGCCTCTCTTGTAAAACATACAAATTTTAAAATATTTTTTTCGTCCGCTACCCAAGTTTTTACCATAATCTGCTACCGGCCTCTGATTTGTCTTCTTAGTCATCTCTCAATGAATCTGTTGCTCCTTACCTAAGGTTTATTTTGTGCTGCGGTTGTTGCGAAATCCAATTAGCATTCTTGATATACTTTTTATTGTGAGCTGGCAGTAAACCCTCATAATCTCTGTTTGGCGAGTTCTCCATTTGTGCACACTGAGTTCTACTGGAAAATGCCGTGTTTAACATCCAATCCACTCTAACTGAATTATCTTACATTTATCTGCTGGGGTATCTCCTAGCGTGCCTGTAAGTTTTCTAAAGAGTAAATTACATGATACATTGAATCGTATGTAGTGCTTTATTTCCCCCTTAGTGTCATATTCTCACTATCATAAACAAAAGGACGTTACTATGTCGTGCTTTACAACGTGCACCTTAGTTCTAGAAGCTCTCAAGTCAAATGCTATCCGCATATTCTCTATTATGGTTTTGAATTTAATGGGTTAATTGACACGGAAAAGGCCTGAGCGCAAATATTTGCCTGATAGTGACTGTATTAACAGCGGACTGCTTCGACTGGGAACTATTTATCGCATAGCATAGGGTTGTAAGTGCGATCTCGCAATGTATCGGAACCCTAGCTTTGACTGTTTCGACAAACCTCAATGTTAGCTTAAAGTGCCTCTTTGCGATGTTTGAAAGCTTTCGAATATAGACTTAATATCCTGGGCTTTAAAAAACCACCGTTTGTGCGGTAATCTATTAAAGCTGACAGTCGGCTTCGCTGAAGAAAACACCATGAGTCCAGTATCTGCTCTATAATACCTAGGTGTAGTCGCTGACAAGGAACAATCACGAGGAAGTTTAATCTCTTATGTGTCTATGGGGGCTTCCATCCACTAAGTTGCCTTATTGCGAAAAAGGTAAAGGGGTTGAACATTTTGAATTCTGGATCCTTGTTTTTGTTTGCAAAAATATGAAAAAAATGATTGCTCCATAGCCGCAGGTCAGCTTCAGAATGCAGCACCAGCTAAGATGTTTTGGTCAAGCATCCCAAAAGCTCTTTATACAAACCCTTGTATTCTGAAAGGTTAGCCCATCGCTATCCGTAGCTTCACTGCTTCCAAAAATTCTAATTGCAGTCAAAAAGTGATAGATCGTTATGTTTTTACGAAATATTACAGGAACAACTACAGACTCTCTGTCTCTTTCTCTCTCTCTGAAAGGGGAGCCCACTTTTCTTGCACCTTTGGAAGCCCGTACGAAGAATGCTAATTGAAACGCTTCTTGAAATCTTAATAACCAGTTGATTTTCAGTCACTTCGTTGTATGAAATATGTTGTCGGAGGCTGTTTCCGTTTTTTTGGCGATTGACCAGCTTCATGGTTGAATAGTTATGCTCATTGTTATTTCTGTGATTGTTTCTTTTGTGCCCGATACGATTTAGCAGGGGAGCACACTCGTATCAAAATGTTTGAATAGCGTAAAGTCTTGTGACGCCATCAATACATTTTATTTTATCTCAGGATGTTCACCCAACTATTATTTAAGCTAGGCTCTTTCTAATTTCCGAATACGCTTGTTTTTGTCACGCACAGTTTAAGGCGACAACAAACTGATTTTTTCACAATAATGTAATCCATCCTAAAGATAGTTATCTCGTCACGTAAGCACTGATTAAGTAGGCCCTACTTTATTTGCTGTCGTCTAATAACTCTGCTTTTTGCACACGCAAGTGCCAAGTCCGTCGAAGTTATTGTGCGGATCAGCGTTAACGACGCAGCATGTCATAAAGTTGTCCTTGTCTGTGTGTACCTTCCTATTTTGGATATTGCCTTCAAAATAAAGCATTATTTCGCTCGTATTACTCACACCATCTTCAGGTAGGACATGCGCAAACCTTTTGAGGCCCTTTTAGAATGCTAAGTTTTCCTTTTTCATGGCGATTGGCTTCACTGTAGGTCAGACACCGTTTCGTGCCTTCTAAGCATCTCGTTTGGTTTGCCGTCAAACAGGTACGCAGCGCTTAAACGAAAGTGTCGGCTCCCTGCATTTTAATAATCCGAATCTCAGACTGAGCTATCTGGATTTTGGTAGCGGGATGCAATTTCGTGAGATGTATTAGGAATTAGGAGTACAGACGTGGAGAGGTACAGTCCGTGGCAAAATCGAGGCCAGTTAGGTCATGCATTATTGCAGCTTACTTAGTGCAAGCAAATGTAAGCAAGTTTTTGTTGGGCAATGTCAACTTTATCACATCAAGGATCGGGATTATGTGTCTGCTTCTTTAGGTTTTAAAGGTTTCCGCAGGCACTGCAACATTTTTCCGATAAAGGATTACGCTAGGTCGCGTACGTTACTCCCGCTTTACAGCTGTCGCTTTCCGTTGGTCTTGTCCCGTGTATTGTAGCCCGTAATGTTTACTTACATTAATATAATGAGGACAGTCTGTAGACGATTGTGCCTCACCTTGGGGAGGGACGATGTCCTGCGACTATGTGTTGTACACCACAAGCCAGGTATTGTAGCAAGACTGCGGTTATGATATAGACAGCAAACGGCAGTACGTTACGGCATACATTCATGGCAGAAAATTGAGTTATGCTTAAAATATCGTTGCTTTAACCCATAACCTTATTATTGATTCACCCCATACTGTATACTGGGTGCCAACTTCCTACAAGCACAAACTGACCGTATTTTAGAACACTATTTAGTGGTTATAAGAATGGTTATTAAGATTTGCGCCCTTAGTGCAGGTGCACTACTTCTGGTAGCAGTATCCTAGTCTTCGTAGCATTAGCTGAGTAGAAACTGACATACTCCCGTGGATAGAACCGAGTGGGCGTAAATCAAAAGAGGCTCTGTTATGTTCTGAAATTCAAACAAAATAGCATAATCCGAGATGCACACTTCTCTTTGAGCTTGAGGGAATATGAACCCAGTGCTGACCTTAATGAGCGCTTCTTCTGACTTTCAACAGCGTCAGCAATATCATCACTATTACTATCACTCAGCTTTAATCTTAGTTAGTAGTAGCAGTAGCAGTACTAACCTTGGTTTTCTCGGGTGTATCTTGACACCTACTGAAGGTGAGTGGGGGTATATAGTGCGATAGTACCAGCGCAAAAGATCACTGTCACTTAAGACTAACTCAGGCGGTGTTCTGGCCTGCATTGGAGAAAGCGGCCTATGCCCTGTCCCATTCAGTCATCTTGACTCTGTCTGGGTTGAGGCTTCAGAGTAAAATAGAAAATTGTGCGTCTACTTCACTTAAATCTCGTCTCTGACTCCAGACACCTATCCACATCAGAGACTTAATCGAAATCGATGGTCGAAATATCATAATCATCATGCGTAGCCTTAATGTGATATGAAGTCCTCATTTTGTGGCGGCCTTAATCTGTCTTGAAATTATGTTACTGTGACTAAATAAGTGTTCATCACCAATTATATCTTCACCCTAGCACCTGTTTTGTGTGTCTTCTCGCCTTCTTGAAAACTGCTCTAATGATTAGAAGGTATGTCTGCTATCGGCCCAACACTAGCGCTGCTCGAATTTCGGAGGGTAATTATTAAGATATGAATCTGGAAACTGTTCCCCGAGACAGTGTGAATGATTACCTTATCGAATAAACAATGTCTCTGTCGCGCGCACCGTTTTGTCGGCTACCTAAAAATTTGATCACATTTTTTCCACAGTTCTGAAGAAAACTACGTCAGTCCTCCAGACGATCGTATATGCTGGAAACGAATCAGCCGTCTGATTTACATGTTTTTGTATTTAAGCTTTCGGTACACAGACTCATCATTTCAAATTGTCTGGGCTGTGAGATGATTGGGCACGCGTTCGCCAGAAAAGAGTCAGCAGACTGAATTAATTACCACTCCAGTGTGCATGTCCTCATCACCTCGCGTCTGCCTATATTCCCTTCCAGCTGCGTCAGGATATGTACTCATACTCCAGTTTCTCCGACTGCGCGTAATGTTTAGTTGGTAGAAATGTCATCTATGTTTTCGATCGAGTCCGCTATCACTCTCACAACAAATTGTGGGAGGTAGGTATTGTTTTAGTCTCCTTTTTTTCTTATCATGGTTATCATATTCAACGACACTTCCGGTATTTCTCTATAAATGCCACTATATTGTAGCACTTGAAGCTCGAAGACGCTACTTGTTATCGAGAAGTCCAACAGCACGGGCTAGTTTTCTATTTGGTTTCGATGGGTACAAAGTGCGCAAACCCCATGCAGTTGAATTGGCGAAAAACACACGCGGCAACCTATGATACTAGTTGTTAATTCATTCGACGTTTCGAACATATTTGTCATCATCATTTGGAACAACATGGAGAAATTCGCATAGAATCTGAACTCGAACTTCCAGGCCTCCCGTTTACGGTAGAGGAAGAAAGAAACCGTCAGCTGCCGTTTCTGGAAGTGGTTGCGAATCCTGCAAAAAACGTTTTACAGGAGGACGGTCAATATCCATCGTATTCTGAGTTTAAATAGCGACTACTCGCCTCATCATCCTGCTTAGACGCAGCTGCATGGGAAATTGTTACCGCAGCAGTACAGCCGAAAACGAGGCTAAGTTTCTGTATTTGTGGAAAGTCTTCGTTGTCAATGGATATATATCCTGGCAGGTTTGTTCAGAAATATCGACGAAAAGCCACAGGAAGAACCCCTAAACGTTGGCGAACAGCGTCTTACATGACAAGTGTGTGAGTTCAAAAAGTTCGCTAGACTGCTGAGCGAGTTTGCGATTGGCGTCGCTCACGTATGCCCCGATTTCACGAAATGCCAAATAATACAAGAAGATGAATTTGAACCTTCTCGACCTCCTAGTGTGTACTTTAGCTAGGCCTTTTAGGAAACAGTCGACCCCTACTTATCTTTAAATGGAGACGTACCTGTCCATCTGTTAGTTCGAGTCAGTTCCGAGGGCCTGGTTTAGACTGAATGTTGGTCATTCAGTGGTTTGGTCTAAGACCATCTTCCCGGTCTCATGTTTAGCCTTGACATGTCTAAAATAAGACGCAGCCGCAACCACAAGCATGCTTTTCTAATTTACCTGTTCTCCTTTCTTATACTGCCCTCCCGTCATGCGTTTGCGGGGTTCATAGTTGTTCAAGTTGCCCCATGTAGATCAAACGTTTTGCTGTCTACAAACTCCTTCAAAGTCTGACGATGTGGCATCCACGTAAGCAACTGCCCTTTCCAGCTTTAGGTAGCTTAACTTCTATTTATTAGTGATTTTATGAAAACTGGCAACTAAATGTGTCTTAGTGTCACTTAATTTTTTTTGGAAGGGGAGGCAAAAAAGAGCTTAATTTTAATTAGTATTCTATGAAATGCTGTTTTCCAGGGTCTGACTCGGCTTTTCCAACATCTGCGCTCGATTGAAGGTCTGGTGGGCAGCTGCCCCTCCTCTTACAGTGATGCCATTCTGCTTAAGGTATGTCGCATCAACCGACACCTGCGTGCCAATAGCGACACTCTCATTTACCGAAAAGATGACCCCACTGACTACTGGTACATGCACCTGATGTTCTCATTCTATCAGGTGCGCTAGAATGGAACTGATTGTACCCTTGAGTTGGCCCTTCCCCAACCATGCCGCAGGTGTTCTCGTACTCCTTTTTTACAAACGCCGTCTCTTGCGATCAATATATCCTGCCCCGCAGGAGCACGTTAATGAATATATGCAGATGCAGGTGGTCCGGGCTGGCAGTTTGTTCTTAGTCTTTCCGTATAGGATGGGAGTAGTCGAAAACGCATGCTTGCTGCCGTCGTCCCCTTGTGAAGGAGGACGGGTCACCGTGCCACCTGTGTGTGTACTACTTTATTGCACACCTACTTGGCAGTCATCCTACCGTCACTCCTGCTGTCGCCGCCGAAATTGCCGTCTTTTGCGCAGTTCGCTCCGCCCACGTGCATACTTTCTCGTCTCTTATTGGCTGGCTATCTCGTCTTCTGATGACGCTTGTTTGCACGGAGCCTAATAAGCAGGCAATTTCAACCGGTCTGCGATCCATGGCCCACAGCACTCTCTAATAAAAGTTAACAGTGGCTCACTGGATAACAGTGATTTGGAGGGGTAGGACTGGTTTCCTTACTTATCCGGATTCTGCAGATATACCGTTCCCCACCGCATCACCTCTGCACACAATGGGATTGTGCTTGGCAGTCAGGGGAGAGAGGGGGGGGGGGAGGCGGAGGAGAGGACTTCTCTAAGGTGGGTGCCAACTTCATGGCATGCCACCTTTTTCAAGGCTTTTCGATTGGCAAGCTGTGGTTGGTGCTAATAATGCTGTATTGCCGGTGATTACTATATGTGGGTGCGTTCGTTTCACAGCTTGCCATCGCTGAATATCGTCTCGTAAGTTTAGACCTTAAGGCGTGCACCGTGTGCAGTCGGTGTCATGCTGCAAAAGTCAGCGGCGAATGGTCTTAACGCGTCTGTCGGTCACCCATCCCCTTTCTGCATCTGGACCACGGGCATCCACTTCCTGACCGCGTTCGTCTCTCAAGTAGTCCATACTTGCTGCCATCCTCCCCTCATGTGGGAAAACAGATCAGCGCGCCGCGTTTGTGACCGCTTTGCTTGGCACTCGTGCTTTCGTCACTCCTGCTGTTGCCGCAGACGCCGCCGTCTTCTGCGCTGTTCGCTTCGACCACGCGCATACTTCCTCGCTCCTGATTGGCTTGCCGTCTTGCTTTCGAACGACGCGTGTAAGCGCCCAGCCTCATAAGTAGGCAATTATCCGTGGCCATTGCATACATAGGTGGAGCACTGTAAGTCAGGTTGAAAAGCGCACTACGTCCGTAAACGCAGCGCAACGAATTCTTCTTCTATTCTGCGAGCTTCGAAACTTTTGATTTATAGCAAACAATTTGATTATGAAGGACACTTTGTGCGTAAAGGCACTAACTTGCCGACTCGCTTACCGCCTAAACCTGGATATGAAGCGCTGGTTATGGCAGAGTATAATCCGAAAACGCGTTTATCGTCGGTGGGTGTCTCGCTTGTTCCACTATGTTCTAAATCGCCCCTAGCAAACCTGATACCGGTGTCAATTTTTGCTGCAAAAGTTATCGCAACATATTGTTGCCTTTCTAGGGTGCAGTGGCTGGTCTGAAGTAAAGCCTCTGTCTATGCCAGCCACGAAATGGCGTCACCGGTGTTGCATCTGCCTCTGTCCCCTGCAACTATTGATTGCTCTTTTTTACCGCTTTCATCTCTGCCGGTTGACTCCAATAAGAGCTCGTAAGCTCAGGTTGATAAACTCCTTATTTCGGCGAGACAAGAACCTTCTTCGTTGCTGCAGAGACTGGCTACCCTCGTTTGGTTTAGCACACCTGTTTTCTTGTTGCGCAGATAAATCTAAATGATGCGTCTCCTGATCTAGCAAAATTACAAACCCTCCCTGTGAGGTCATATTACCAGCCATCTGCAAGACTCACGCTCACCACAAGTGCTTGCTTCAACCGTATGACTTTTATACTGATTTTTCCGGCTCTTATAAATGCAACTGATATTTAAGAGGAGAAGGCGGAGTGAAGCAGTGTATATCTATCATAAGAAGGGTACTTTCGGTTTAAAAAAGTTTTAATGCTGCGTTGTTTAATAACGTCGAATATTTGTTCATATAGGATCGTATAGCTCATTTATTAGCCCTACGACGTAGTATTCCTTCGCGATAAAGTTGTATGAGCACAGATTAGTGCATACATTTGGTTTGGTAATTAGATGCAACGTAAACTCGCGGTCGAGTTCAAAATTCTTTATTGATTAATTTATTATAGTTTATCAACATTACAGAAGGCGCGATTTATTATGAAATAACCGTCCCGATCGCTGAGCGCCTAGCTATCCGTGCCTGTGTCTTTCTGGTCGAAACAGACAAAGCAATGAGCCCATGGTTGAATGGTTAGAAAGTTGAACTTCAGGTCGCGAGTTCGAGCCTCGGGTTAGGAGGGGTGGCTGCTGATGACGGGTAATGAGCCGGGAGTTGTCACTTTATTTTCCCTTTTATCTTTACCCTCAGCGTCTTGCTACTTATAAAATGAGCAGCATTTTCGTGCGTGTTCGAATTTACAGGAGTATCAGAAATCTCTACGAAAGGAATGCTACTTAAGTAGGCATTTTGCAGTTGGTCGCAAATACGCCTGATGCATACCGAATTATCCTGCTCCCGCCCCCTCCCGCGTAACCTAATCAGCATTACACAGCAATTTCCCGCCTTTCTAGACAAACTAATATTTCAGAATATTTCCTTTGCCGTTGCCAAAATAGAAAAACGAGATAGAGACAACCAGTAGACGGTGTCGCCGGACACTGCCACCAGGATGTCTTATCGCGACTTCCTGGCATACAGACAGTGTGTGAAAGCAGTCGGTCGGTTATATTACCCACAGTCGCCCACAGCGCACCTATGTTGTTTGTCTACCAGTCCACTGCAGTCGTAATCTCTGTGTTCGCATATGTACGCTCGCGTACGCTGTCCTAATGTGCGCACGTATACGCGCGTGCATAGGCCAACACATGCCTCCGCCTCTATACACACATGTACCTCTGCGAGTCCACGCGGCTCACGGTGGTGGTGGTGGTGGTGCTGCATTTTATGTATGCACACTTGCTAGGTGGGTGCTCACTGTCCACCGTTCGTCGCATGCATTAAGGACGAGGCGAGGACCGCGCCGCCGTAGGCCGTCGCTATGCCGCACTAGATTTCCTGGTGCGAAACAGTTGCGTCAACTTGCCCGCCTGCCGCTAAAGCCTCCACCGCACCCCATCACTGCTGAACGGACTTACTTTTCATCCTTATCAGTCCTCCTCCTCCTCTCACTCGCATTCGCTCGATGTGGGCTACTCGCTCACCTCTTGCCCCTTTCCCCGCAGACAGTGGCGGGCTGCCTTATTTACACATTTTTAACATCTGCATTCACGGCAGGACAGCTGTCGAGCAGCATAAATCTTGGTCCCAACTCCCCTATTGCGGGAACACGAGCCCAACGCTGGCTCTAATCAGTGCCATTTCTGACCAATCAGTTTCAATACCAGCACTACAATCACTCAACTACACTGCC
Organism: Ligula intestinalis; assembly: GCA_036362985.1. Lineage (NCBI taxonomy): Eukaryota > Metazoa > Platyhelminthes > Cestoda > Diphyllobothriidea > Diphyllobothriidae > Ligula > Ligula intestinalis. Next base: position 91,464,851 of record JAYGXS010000003.1, on the reverse strand, counting down.
AGTAAGTAGCAGCATCAAGTAGTAGCAGCTGTACCAGCCGTGGTTTCCTGGAATCCATGTGGGCACCTACTGTGAGTGCGTGAGCGAGAGTAGATAATTCAGTGGAAGCAACGTAAAAGGCTTCTCTCACTAAATATTAAGTTTTACGGTGTTTTTTGCCTGTATTGGCGAGAGCAGCTTACACCCGATTCCTGCTCGATCATCTCGACTCTGTCTTGTCACCGGTTAAAGCGGGATGAAGGGTTAAATTGGGGGTAGATGGCGGTGCGTCTGCTTTCACTATCCTGGGCTACAGTCACTATCCCTCCTCTTGGACATAAGGTGAACCGCATCGAAATAGATGGTCGCTTCTTTTCGCCTCATTTGCCTGCTCATCGTTGATTACCACTTCCCCTCCCCCTCTCCTCCCGCAAAGACTGGCAAGCTGCCTTATTTAGAAATATATAGCTTCCGTCATTGTCGACATTACAGCTCTCGTAGGACGAGCCTGCAATTTTTGGCAGGAGTTTGCAGTGCGCTGATGGCAAGGGACTTCATTTACCCATGAACTGGCATTTTTAGGCCTGGCAGAACATTACAAACATCATTATTCCCCTCTGGTGGATGAAATGGACCAACACAGAGGTTACCGCAAGGTACGACAGGCGTTATTCGGGGTGCACTCCCATAAAAAAATGCCAAATATGGGTGGTGTGATGGCACGCATTGGGACATTCTCGAAACTGCGACTACGGCTGCAGTGGCTCCTTGGAGTGTCCCTTATAACACTTTCATTCGCGTTTGGTCTGAGAACCCATCACTGGAGCCTATTATGTTTTGTGGGCAGCACGTCATGTAGAGCGCTGTTCGGCTAATGCGTAAGAACCCACTGTCGGTCGTCTTGACTGGCTGATGACGGCTGATAAGCCGGGAACTGTAATTGAATTATGTCTTGTCTTAGTGAAGTGGCAGATCATCGTGCCCTTCTTATCTTGCAATGCCAATCTAGTTGAGACGATTATCGGCGCAAAACGCCTCATCTAGCGTTTGCCGTGCCACTTTTTCCACTTCTGGAGTATTGTGCATCACACCAGCACCGCCCTTAGGGTATGCTCCACACAGGTGCTGGTCCCTTCACGCCCACCAACCAGACTTCAAATGGTAGGTCGTCACGGCTATCGTACACCCATTCCAGGGTATATTCGACGTATCTCATCATTTTACCTTGTATGATTGTTTTTGTTGATTCCTGGCTAAGCTCCGTACGAGCTAGGTCAACCTAAGCCTCTATTCCCCCACGCCTACCCCAACACAAGATCCTAGTCATGCACCTAGAGTTGAGACTGCCCCCTCTCCCTTCTTCCTCGCCAATCCTCCCAAATGTTGTTAACCGGATGATGTCTTTGATGCTAGGAGCCACGAGGTAAGTGTTGCCTGCTTCTTGAAGCACGATTTTGCCAGTTGGTGACAGTGTTTTATAGGTCCAACGCACCTGGCTGCAGTTAATAGGGAAGAGCCTGTCTGTTGCGATTTTAAGGCCCCGTTCCGTGTAGGAAGAAAATAAGTAAGGCGCCAGGTGGAAGGAAAAGTGCATTCTGTGCAAAGGTAGCGGAGACTAAGTTGGAAGAAGTTGACAAGCGGAAGAACGTCCGTCTGCTTCCCAGAGGGGGCCGGTGTTTGAAGTGAAAGGGCAGCCCAGTCGTCATAGTGAGGTTCGGTGTGTGTAAGGCTTGAAGGTGATTGGTCGGACCGAGTTGGAATAGGTAGACACTAGGGCGTGCACCCTTGCTAGTAGTCGTGACAGGGAAGCGTTGCGCGCTACGTGAAACATTCGCTGGTAGGAACATATTACTACATTCGAATGTGCAGAATAGCCCATAATTTCCCAAAGGCCTTGTTTTGTGCGCGTGGGGGAGAACGGGGGGAGCATGCACCTATTTTTGACGGGTGTTTCCCACATCACTCGAGGCAACTCTTTTTCTGCCATTGCATAACCGTTCAGAAAAATGAGCTAAATTTGGCAAGCCGCCAGCTTCCAACATCCTCGTCTGATAGGATGATGACTTTGATGCCAGTAGTCACGGCATATGTGTTCTCTTGTCTGCCTCTTGAAGGACGATATCGTCATTTGATGAAAGGTATGACACTTTGGTAATGCTTAGCTGCCGGTGCCGACTTTCGCTGTTTCGCGAAAATGCATTTTGGCCGTTTGTGTCTGACTCCTTTTTGAATCAAAGTTTCCCGCTGTAATCCAAAATTGATTGTAGCTGGAAGACGGAGAAAAGCCGCGACCTCAACTGGCTTGAGCCCAAGGTCCATGGGGGTGTGTTCGGTGCTTGGCCGGGAACTGTAGGCGAAAATATGCTGACAGTCATGCGTAGAGACGCCGCAATCGGGACAGTTGTCTGATATGGACGGGTTGAGCTAGTATTGGTACTGACGAACTAGCGTCCAGTAAGCAATGTGTATTTGAGCCAAGAGACAACTATAAAACCTTTGATAGTTGTCATTCCAAGGCCACAATCAGAGGTGGATAGCCGCCTAAAAAAGCTGTGAACTTGCTGCTGAGTTTTGCGTCGACCAAGGCTTTTTGGTGAAGAAGTCTTTCATGGTATCAAAACCATCAATGGGTAAATCTGAGAGGCACGATGCAACATATTTCTCGTGGAGAACTCTGTTGGACACCCAAACGCTGCGGTGGGGTTCAGGAGCGTAGCAGTGATGGTGATTAGGATGGCCGGGTTGCAAACAGGTCGACTAAAACTTAATTGTGGTTGTTTTCACCACGACCCCCGTACTTCCGCCCTGCTTGTCTGTAGCATTTTAAGGGAGATATCTAACCTGCAGCCCTCTTTAATCCCTAGTGTCACCCATCTTAGTCCTGTGATGCTACATTACCCTCCTTAAAACTGGCCTGCGCGTTGATTTCTGAGCATTGACTTGGTTGGAGCACAATGTGCTGCAATCGTTCTAACTACTCTCCTACGGTAGAACCTAATATGGAGGTCCATTTTGGCATAGTTGCTGTTGTCGAGGTCCTTCCTATGTCTAGAGTGACCACTGTTAGCCAACACTGCATTATTTGACTTCGAAAATGTCAGTTCCCGAAGACTGGGAAACAACCCGAAGGCGGACACAGTCGAACTACTGCCACTCCCCCGAACCACACATGCCTTTACTTATTTAGACAATGTCCCCGATAGGTGTTTGACCTTTTTTCTAGTGCCACTGTACCAGATCTGCTCTTTTCAAACACATTCTGGGCGACCATTTTGTGAACTGTCCTCACCCCCATGTCTTCGCACGAGCTTGGATTGGCTGGCTGACGAAAATAACGCGCCCGCAATAGCTCCTTCACAGCAAATTCGAATTATTTACTGCAGGTGTGGCAACTGCGAACCCTTTTTCCACACCCAATCTATATCAGTCTAGCATCCAAGTTTGGTGGAAGTACGCTTTATATTATTTTTCATCCTATTCAGGCATTTATAGTTATGTAAGGGAACGGGTAGAGTCACAAATGTTTAAACGTCCACTAAACAGTAAGTATGGGGAAGAGGTTTGAGGATGTTCAGAGGTCAAAGGTGTATAGTCAAGTACTATCACAAACTGGGGAAGGAGATGGTCGAGGAAGTGTCCGCTAGTTAGTTTTTGGTCCCTGAGTCATCGCTGTAGATCTACGGGGAAGAAGATGAGCTCTTATTCGGCCAAGGCAGTCTAAGTGCTTGTATAAACACCTTATATGCACACAATATTTAGTTATGTAGCCGTAAAGCCTCTTCACTCGCACACTGGACGATTTTTTGTAAAATGTCACCCCCTGTGGTTGCACTAACTTGAAGGACTGGCTGACAATAACGCGCCTGTAATAAATTGTACAAAGCAGGATCGAATTTTCAGCTATATACGTACAGGTTTGGCAGCCGTGACCCCCTTTTTTTACAGTCGGCTCTGCCAAGCTATAGCATTTTGAGCTGCCAAGTTTGGCGAAATTATGCTTTCTATTATTATTTATCATCATACATTTACAAAAATGTAAGGAATAGTAGAGAAAAAAAAGGTCAAGTAGCCAACAAGCAGTAAGTACGGGGAGAAGGTTGACGATGTTCAGAGATGAAGGAGTTGTCGTCTGGTTCTGTCAGACGCTGGGAGAAGAAGAGGGGCATACATTTTTCTGACAATCTCTGTGTCGTCGCTGTAGCTCTTCGTGGAAGGAGTTGTGGGTATGCATGGTAGGGGTTCGTCTTCTGTCAAGGGAGCCTTAGTGCCTGTATGGACTGATTTGTCTGCCCCACGAGCGTTACTATGCTGTTCTCGATCCGGCGCTGCAGCCTACTTGGAGGCGTTGAAGGGAATAGCGACGAAAGAGTTGGTTTGACAACGTCCGTCAAGACATGGAAGTAGTTCTTGGACCTTCTATCTTTGGTCTCCGTTGCGAGAGAACAGACTGGGTTGGGCTTTCCACATCCGCTGCCGCCAATTGTCACGCATGGAAAGGTACCGTTGCTGACATCATTGAGGCCAGCCCTAACAAGTACATGTTTGGCTTATAGCCACTGCCGTCGCAAGTATCGTTGACGCAGGAACTTGGAGCGTTGCGTTGGCACTTAAAAGATGACTTGGAATTCTTGGCTTAGGTCTACACCCGGTGACCGCCGTCAATCTAGTAAGTCAGTATTGCGTTATAGCCGGACTTTATCATATCTCGGTTTAGCCAGATACCATAGTGTTGTCACATTCGCTTGGATCGATGCCTAGTGGTTCAACCAATTAGACCTGTTCCGCCGGAGCAAATGAAGGCATAGCTACACGATCAGAAGGTCTGAAATTGGGGAGGGTCTATTTTTGCCTTCAAGGCAAAGAAGTTGGGTGCGTGAGAATATTAGCTTTGGTACTGGACAGAGCAGGTTACCTTCAGAAGTCCAAACACTTACTGAAGGATTGTCAGTGCCGTGTTCCCTGTGCGACTTATTTTTCAGCAAAAATGCCCTCCATTCATCATGAATAAAATAAAGCACTGAAGCCGCACAGCAGTGGGGTAATCACAGGCAATTTGTAATGGCCAAAGATTGCAGTTGTCGACATCATCTACAAATGTCCTTATATATGCCACAAAATGAAGGCCAAATTGTACTTTTTCAAATCTGAGTTGACCAAATCGTGAAAAACTCGAAGCGTTCCGCGGGATTTGAACCCACGTAGTATAGAAGTCCTTAACCGGACGTCAACGCTGTTACCACTGAGCTACAAACGCCCCGAATCGGCGCTAATGTCGCGCGCTGATGACGTCATTGATGCAGTTCAAATAAGCGATGAGCGGTCACAGTCGGTTTTTAATTGGTTTACTGGGCCGTACTGAAAAGGTCTGAACTGGCAGTATATCCTTGCTTTCGAGGCGAAAAAGTGGAGCACGCGAGAATATTAGCGTTGGTACTGGATAGAGCAGGCTACCTTCAGAAGGCGAAAAATCTACTGGAGGATCGTCAGTGCTGTGTCGCATTTGAAAACAGCTAAACCCCTCAAAAGGGCTGACGGCTGGACTGAATGCAATCTTGTTGGCGTTAGAGAAAAAGCAACTAAAATTCCTCTCTCTGCCCCCACATCTGCCTCTTATCCGATGTTTTTAAGGCACGAGACTTACTCCCACCCCATCCTCTCCGACTAAATTCTTCGTTGTGTTGTCCACGACAGAGTGGGCGACAGAGCCCTTCCGACGTAAACATTGGAGACCAGGGCACAAGCAGTGTCTTGGTTACTCGACAAGGGCAGCGAGAGAGAGAGAGACAGAGAATGATAAACTGTTGACACAGTCACACGCAGGCAGCGAGCTGCCTCGCGCGTGTGTATCGGTAGCGTCCCTTGGGCGTGGCCCCGACTGCTGCTATTGCTACCACGGCCTGCTGCACATACAAACGCACTGCCACTCACGCGTTCTCCGTTTACGCCGGTGTGCGCGAGCGACTTAGTAGAACATTAGCTGCCCCCGGGCGCGTGGTCAGTCACCCCTCATCCCACGACCAGACAGGTCAAAATCTCCGATTTCAAAAACAAAGCAGAACATTTTGGTGATTACTTTCAGTTGGTTTTCACCAAAGAACCTGCCTTCGTCGCAACTGTTGCCGAGGTCACGGGAGAACCAAATATTGAGGATATTTTGCTTGGAGAAGAGACGAATTTCCAAGAACTTAAAAAGCTTGAAGGAATGTAAATCTCCGGATCCAGATGCGATTCCTGCGAACTTGCTCAAGGAACTTGCTAGCGAGCTGGTTTAAGCACTTTCCATGATGTGCCAGCAATCGTCATATACTGGAGTACCTCCTCCGGATAGGTAAACTGCCAATATTACATCACTTTACAAAAGCGGTAGTCGTGCACTTGCGAACAACTACGGACCTGTGATTCTGACCTCCACATGCTGCAAAGTAATGAAGAAGATCATCATGAAGCAATTGATGATATATTGTGAAACTTACAATATTTTGTCGAATGCAATATATGGCTTTTGCAGGGGTAGGTCATGTGTAACAAACTTGCTCTACACGATGCAAAGCTGAACAAGGGCAATTTATGCAAAAGAAACCTTACATGCAGCCGACATTTATTTCCGGAAGGCCTTCGACAGTTTTCCACACCAACGTCTCCTGCATAAGTTGAGACTGGTGGGATTCGGAGGCAAACTTCTTACATGGATTGCGAATTTCCTATCTGGTCGTTCCCAAATTGTGTGTGTAGGACGACAAAAATCAAGGCCGACAGTCATTGAGAGTGGAGTCCATCAACCTTCAGCCCTCGGACCCACCCTCTTTCTCTTGTTCGTTAATGATTGTTTACAGGAATTGGACTGCAATTTTGCCATGTTTACAGATAATGTAAAAATATGGAAGGTCGTCAAGTGTGCTGCCGATTAAGATAACTTGCAGGAAAATTTTTGTCGATTAAATGATCATTTAGTTTGAACAAATGCACTCTGCTCCACCTGGGAAATAAAAATTTGGTTGTTGATGCGCGACCCTACCATCTGAACGGAATCCTACTCCAAGAAGCAGGAATACAGAAAGATCTCGGCATCTGGATAAAAGACAACCACAAACCTTCTACACAATGTTGGAAGGCGGCTAAAACTGCAACTTCAACGTTGTACGCCATCAAGCAGGCATTCGTGGTTTTTGATAAAGACTGTTTCTCAAACATCTTCAGTACCTTTATAAGGCCACATCTTGAGTACGCGATTCAAGCCTGGAGACCGTGGATGCGGCAGTATTATAACGTACTAGAAAGTGTGCAGCGGCAGGCAACAAAATTATTAAGAGGCCAAGGTTCACTACCGTTTGAGATCCGCCAAATACTGCTGCGGCCTGCGCACGTACACACGCACCCCCGCATGCGCACGCGCCCTATTTGACGCCCGTTTACGTCGGTGGCGCGCGAGCGAATTAGAAGAACATAAACTGGCCCCGGGTTGGTGGTCAGTCGCTCCTCATCCCACGACCGCCTTGCAGCCTGGTCCCAGTGTCCGCGTGCGTGTCGTAGCGCTTGTTTGAGTCCTTGCCGGATTCCAAACTGGTTGAGATAGTAGAAAGACGAAAAAGGGTCCAAAACCTCAACCGGCCTGAGGTGAAGTGCCTGGCCAGGAACTGCAGGCTAAAAGATACTGAGAGTCGTGCTGAGAGACACCGCAGTCGAGACAGCCGTCGGCTGTGAACGAGTTGAACCGGCTGTGTTAGTTTTGAAATTGTCTTTGTCGTCAAACTGAACAGCTCAGGGCTACTGACCTCGACTTGGAACGGTTAACTTATTGAAAATGTCAAAGAGGGTGTCAACTCAAAACCTGGCTTTACTCAGTACGACTCAGGAAGCGGTCCTGGGACCTTCGGTATTTGGTCTCCGGCGCTGGAGATAGGATTGGCTAGAGCCCTACAGATCCGCGCTGCCGCCAATTGCCACGCCTGGAGAGGTGCCGTCCGTGATACCATTGAGGCTGGCATAATCAAAGCCGTAAGAAGTGTACTTAAGTACGAGTGTTGGTACTGGCGAGGTACATGGTGTAGCCACTGCGCTGTTGAGCCAAAGTACAGCTAGTGACCCTTGGGATTCGTTGTTGTTCTGAGGTTGCAATCGGAGGTTGATAGTAGCCACCCAAAAGAGCCATTGGATGGTAGATTAGTTTCGCGTCGACAACGGTACTCTGGGAGTAGTTGGCGGCACCGGTGTTCATGCACTTGCTTGATCAGGCCCTTCTACGAGCCAGTGGATGTAACTGGGGAATAGCAGGGACCTCACCAATCACAAGTCACGGAAAATGCCTCTCATGTTTTGCCTTGGAGCTCGAGCTAGAGCTGCACTCGTTTGGCGACTTGAAAGGGATCCGACGAAGACGAGAGAGACAGTACTGCCCATTTCTGGCTTATAAGCCGTCAGTCATACCCTGACCCAAGTGGTGCAGTACTCGCGGCTCGAACGCATGACCCTCTGGTCATGCAGTACATCATTCTGCCATGGCACGGTATAGACTAACTTTCGTAGCGGTTTGTTCAAATTCGAAGATAATGTGAAGCTTTATATAAATTGATTTATATAAGAGAAGAAGCGACTTAAAGTCTTTGGTGTTCTTAAATAAATTATCAATAAGTAACAGTTGACTATCTTAGCCAAAATCTGCTACCAAACTCCTTCGTTGATTTGGTCAGATATTGTCCTCTGTTTCATAGAACGCTGTCCAAATCATTTGTTTTATACCTCTAGTATTTTATAGTTTATTTGTCAAAAACACATTACTTAGACATATATTTAGCATTCAAAAACCCTTGACTGGAAAATTTTATTAGAAACAATGACTGACGCGAAAGTTGTTGTGGATCAAATCGATATGTCAGCCCTCTTAAATTTAACAAACTTTATTGAACAGTATGAACCTGTATTTAAGATTCTTAATTCACTTCTAGGCTCAAATTCATTTGAAAGCAACCTCACGAATTTACCTCAGATTGATTGTAAGGTGCATTAAGTATCAACATAAGTTTCAGATAAATCAAAACGTAGCTGTAATATAAACTTCCGCAACTTTCCTCCAACGAGTAATCCAATGGTAGCAATACAAAACGTTTTTCAACAATGTGGCATAAGTATAGGCATAGTGTCTATCAAAAGACTAAATTCGCGAAGTAAAAACAAACCGATTTTGCTTGCATGTTCTCCTCACGCCGAAGCTCAAATGCTACTAAAAAACTTTGAAATACATAGGAGTTTCCGGAGTTTAAAAGCATATATAGGCCCTGACTTGACCCCAATGCAGCGCAGACAAGGTTTTCACAAAGACAAAGGGCGTAAACAAAGTCAGCCGCATTAAGTCACAGAGGACGGAAACACTCCACAAAATGCTACTTCAGAGGAACAATTAACGAGTTCCTCCTCCTCTGGGAAGGAAAACGAAAAAAATCAACGAAGCATCAGCTTAGGTGACTTGAGAGCGACTTTTTTCTAATTATACTAATGACAAACGGAAAGCAAATAATAAACATGCCGAAGCAATTAAGGGAAAGAATAAGGTTCAAACAAAAAGACCCCGAAATAGTACAACACCATTAGACATGAACAACACTTATCCTGGATATAATCAAGATACACTGATAAATAACAACACGTATAAACATGTCCATGAATAGCAATACCAGTCCTAACTCAACGAACCAAAGTAGTAAACCAGTGTTAGATTATCGCCGCCTCACAACCCAGAATAGACCACCATTCCCAAACAGAATATCATATCCAAAGAATTATCCGTATTTAAATGCACACCCTCAAATGACACCTAACCCCTTCTCGCAACCCATATATCCTAGCCCATACATAAGACGACCACCGCACAGCCAACCCTTTCAATATAACACACACAACCAAATCCCACCTCGCACAACACCATACCCTCCGATAGTTACACAATGCCATCAAATTACACCACTTTGATCAATTTTTTCACAATAATGCACCATTCGCCACAAATAGTCCAACACCACCATATTATCCACCAATCACACAATTTCCTCACATGAGCCCTCAACATAATCAATCAAGTAATAGGAATCCATTTTTTTCACAACATATTCTAGCTTTTGTATACGACACCATAAGTGTTGCTCTTATTAATGCTAGATCGATAGTAAACAAAGTTCCACGACTTCTGAATTTTATTGACACACACACACAATCCCGATTTATTCTTTTTTACAGAAACATGGGTAAACGAATCAACCTCGAATGTTTCACTTTTTTATAGCAAACTTCACCTTCTATAGACAGGACCGTGCTAATAAACGAGGAGGAGGTTGTATGATCTACATTAGATCTACCATAGAACAGAGTGGCTTTGAGGTTATTCAGGAGACGTTCAATGGCAAAGCGTGCTTCGCTATAATAACATCCAAGACCCTTAAAAGCATTCTAATTGGATGCTTGTACACCCCTCCGGAATAAAGTAATGATGACACTGGTCTTATAAATCTACTAGATATTCTATCAAATATCCAAACCGAATATAAGATAATTGCAGGAGATTTAAACCATCCAGAAATAAACTGGACAGAACTATCAACCCCATCCAGACATGATGAATTATTATCATCAATTGTGTTTTATAACTGGACGCAAATAATAAGCAAACCAACCAGGGGAACAATATACTCGATGTAATTCTCACCAATGATATCTGGCCCTTATATACGCACTACGACAACATAACCTTTGATAGTGATCAGAAGACAATAATAGCAGTGCTCCCTCTTAACATTAAAATAAGACCTGATCCTAGTTACACTTCTATAAAACCCAAAAATATTGACATTGAATCTATTAATAACTACATAAGGTCATTGGATTGGAGCTCTTTCCTCCTAACAGCATCCCCTCTAGAAGCTGTAAACATATTATATGCCACCCTTTATTTAATTCGAGATACCCTAATTGACGAGAGATCCCCATGCGAGAAATCACTGATCCCAAACTTCCTTTCCAAACGGCTTAACAACTTGAAAAAAAAAACAACTCCATGACCCATGTATTAGTTATCTATCTACGCTCAGACGCATATCAGACATGCAGGAGTTAGCCCAGAAGATTGAAACAAATAAGACGATAGCAAAAGAACATCGGGCAATCGAGTCCACAGAAGGGACAGCCCAAATATTCATGTAAAAAATAAATAATCATCAAAACAAGGCCCCCAAATCATGCTTTATGTCCAAGGAATAGTAATAACAAATGATAACCAAATAGCAAATCTTTTCAACGAGTATTTCTCAACCAACTATTCAGTCGAGGAAGAACCAATCCACAAACAACAGAAATGACGGCACTCGAATTAAAAGAGATATTGTTTAACGAAGAAACTGTAGAGAAAGCTATCCGCCAACTTTCCAATTCCACATCATAAATGAACGGATAGAATCCCTCCTTGCATACTGAGACATATGACATATGCCCCAATACTTCTGTCTAACCTTTTCTCGTTACTGCAGTCAAATGGTACTTATCCAGAAAAATGGAAAAAATCATGTATCACCCCAATTTGAAAAAACGGAAATCGGTCACATGCCAAAAATTATCGTGGTGTTCACCGAACATTGGTTTTAGCAAAATTCTTAGAAACAATAATTTATAACCAAATGTTAGACCATCTGACGAATGTAAATCTCATACATCTCTCTCGACATGCCTTTTTACCTAAAAAGTCATGTCAGTCCTGCCATCTCATTTTCTTGGGATTCATCTCCAGAAATCGAGATGATGGGAACACGGTAGCTACAATTTACTTTGATCTAAAAAAATCCTTTGACAAAGTTCCCCATAGAAGACTGAGCGTGAAGCTAGCGAGTCACGGGATTCGGCCCCCCCTCCGTGATTTTCTGAAATCCTACCTTCAAAACCGATTCAAGGTAGTACAACTTCGAAATATAGTATCAGAACCAGCTCATATAAGCAGTGGTGTTTTTCAAGGCACTATCCTAGGTCCCCTCTTATTTCTCATCTACATTCATGAGTTATCCACGATATCAACCTCTACTAAAACATTTTTATATGCAGATGACTTAAAACTCGCATTTGCCTATAACAAAAATGGCAAATGCCGTTTTCACCAAGAAAATGTCATCTCATGATTTTTTGACCACTAAAACTTCCCCCCATAATGTTTAGTGGTCAAGAAATAAAAGAGCTAACATCTTTAAAAAATTAGGTCTTAGCTATTCTAATACTCTTGACTTATCCCCACATGTTAAACAAATCGCACCAAAAGCCAATCCACTATGTGGTTTTATAACTAAAAATTTCACATTAATTACACTAAACTTTACAAACTAAACTTTACAAAATGTACGTTTTACCTATTCTAGAGTATATTCTAGATTACTGCTCAATAGTTTTCCGTACCATGTCATCAGAGGACAGACAGAAACTAGAAAAAATCCAGCGAAGGTTTACCACAGTTCTGTGTAAACACGATGACGCCCGAGAGTCCTATTCAATAATGTACAATAGAGATGGTCTTAAACCCCTCTGGCAAAGGCGACTACAAAATGGTTTAACTTTCCTATTTAAAGTGACACATAATCAGAACATCCTTAGCAATAATATGTTAACAAATCAAAACGGTTCCTGTCCAACTAGAAACAACCAGCATACAATTCATAACGCTAAAGCTAGGACGCTCCAGCGATCAAATGTCTACACCGTAAGATATGCGATCATATGCAATGCCCTACCAAACGATATTCGCAAAAGCCACAGTTAAGCCGAATTTAGAAGAAAAACCAAGCAGTTCCTCTCAAATGACGTGACGCATATATTTCTGAACAAAAATTGACACTTTGCTAACCAGTTCTTTGACGTCCAATTCGGACCAAATGGGATCTACCGGTCCAGGAGAGGTCCCGAACATTTTGAAAAAAAAACTGGCCAACGCTGAAAGCTTTCCAGTCGACGATTTCCAACGCTGATAAAATCAAAGCTTAAGCAAAAGTGTGCCTTGCCTCCTTTTCCAATCCTTAAAAATAAAAATAAAAATAAAAAAACAAAAACTAAGAACAATTTATCTATTCCAATATTCCTCGACTAATATCTAAATGTTTATAAAAAAATTATGATGAAAGAAAATAATTTTCTCTTCAATTATACTAAAATATATATTGTTTCCTCTTATAATGTATCAGATGTAAAAATAATAATGATGTAAATCTCAATCTCATTTTGATATTCGACAAACGAAAGGCCAAGTGTCTTCTGCCGATGCACTTGAATGACGATGGTGCTTTGCAGCTGCCTCAACCCACCTTAGACATCTGCAACGTCCCATCTAATTAGCAAACTTGCGCCAATGGACAACGATAGTAATCTCCGTATCGAGAATACCACTGCATACGATAGATGCGGTGTCCTCAGCTGATTTTTTTCACCTTCAAACTGGCCGTGGCTAAGTATACCTCAATTAAAGGACATGACAGTTTGTCCAGACCCCAAGTATTCTTAATATAAAACCGTAACACGTACAAGGTATAGCTATTTTATTGAAAGGTTTTTCTAGATTTGTTCCCTAGAAGTTAGGTTTTTTCTACTAAAACCAAAGTCCTTATTTCGCACACTATTGATCTAGCAAAAGACTAAAACAAATACAATAGTCACTGCGTAAGAAGGGGTTTGGGTTAGACTTTTTCCTGCCTTCCGGGGTTTTTAACGGCGCCAAAGATGTGCTTTACAAATAAACCATATTATAATGTCGCGTCGGACCCTTAGGCGCTTTCCAAGGACTGAGAAAACGCAGCGAGTAGCATGGATGCGGGAGACAATGTCGTCCTTTCTCTGCCCATTCGGTAGCAGCCTCGTTCCAAGATATTTAAAGCTGTGTTCATGTTGAGGGGTTTTAGTCAATGGCGGGTTAAGATTAGAGAGTTTGTGTTTAAGTTAGACTAAGGCTGTCGGGTAACGGCGGGGTGACAGGAGAATAGGCCTACGCCTCTGGCTATTACGCGCGTCCTGACATTGCTGTCGGCGCATAGCTTATTTGGCTTTGAGCGTAAGACCTGTTGCGCTATCCTCTGCTATTTCCCAAATTTTTTTTTTCCAGAGTCAAGGTTCCCTGAGTGAGCTTTATTATCTCTCGTGAAGTCAGTCTTGATGTTATTGACGTGCATTTTCCGGCGTCTTAATGGATCAAACAAATGTTGGAGGCAGGACTGGCGGTGGGGTTCCCAATTGTCATATTTTCTCCTATTTTCTCCTGCTTACTGCTATGCTGGCAAAGCATTCACACTAGCTAGTGTGAAATCGAGGCCCACTGCAGCAAATATGTCTTGAATCGTATCTAAAGGCTCTAGACACCGACATGATCGTGATCATTGTCTAATTTTGCAGGTGGAACCAGATGTCGTCTGTATAACAGTTGTCTGTGCCGACGCATTTATTAAATACCGTGCACCAATAGAGAGATTAAAGGCATTTTCACATATTTCTCTTAATAAACTTGAATTTACTTGACTTGACTAGCGTTTATTTCAAAATTGTTCGAGAGCGTAATAGAAGAGGGCCTTATTAATGTGGTGCTTCGAAGGTGCCAGCCCTTATACCGCACCTATCCAAAGATTGATCCCATTCGAAAATAATGATCGACACTTGAAGATGCATTGGGTGGCGATATCACAGTCTTCTTTAGCGCGCAATCTCCGAACGTCAGTTTCAAAGTACTCTGTCTGTGCGCGGAACTCAAACTCAATACTGCAATGTCAGCGTTATTTGTGACAAAGGCTACCGTGCCTCCATGTTTCTTGTCCAAAGTGGATTCCACGTTCGACTGAAACGTCCTCAGCCGCGACTTTTCGACGAATGCGAATGCAAGCGCCGCTACCTATGCCGCGCCTTCTGATATCGAGACGACTTGCAAACTCCGCCGCTCGTTTATGCTATTTTTCAATGGAAACCTAATCGACTGAATCCGCATCTGTGTCTCCTCCTGTGCTCATCCATCGTTTGACCAATCAGCCCTCTCCATCTACGCGTGCCACACTTGCTGCTGCTTCTTTTCCTCCACAACATAAGTGGACTTGATACACAAAATGACCGGAGTAGGCGAAACACATTCAATGCCCACAAACTTTTTGGGTTTGTAAGTCTGCATGGTTCATGGGGTGGCGTCTTTGTGTTCTTATTCAGAAAGCCAGTGATTGACCCTGTGTGCCTGGGTGGGAAAGGATTTACTCAGGACAATTTGACCGAAAGTTCTTCAATGACTACACTGCACTGAACTGCGAACATGGATGCAATACTTTCCTTGCATATAAAATGTCACCGGGTGTTTAACGCCGCCGGCGCTCCTCCCTGCCTTCTTCCTGACCTGTCTGGATATGTTTTAGCGCGATAATCACACGGTAAAGTCTAAGCACACCGGCTTCCATACTTACTCTGTAAGGATCTAAGTATGGTTTGTGCTCGGATCACTACAATCATCAGGTGGAAGGTAAAATACAGAAGGCGCCTGTGAGAGACGTATATTGTATGCAAAACCCTCTATTGCTGTCCCAGGTGACAGTGGCCACTGGCGAGGACAGAGCTAATGGTGATTACCTCCAGCCAGACCTAAGAAAGCGTGGGACAGTTCTGGTAGCTGCTTAAGAAGGATTGCAGAGCAGGCTCAATTGTTCTGCTATTGAGGTGTTGCAATTGCCCGAGGGGCGTTGCCTGCAAAGACCCCCCGCTACGTAGCTGTGGCTTGGCACTCTAGCAACCGCGACTAGCTGGGTACGCGTATATGTGCGTGTGTGAGTGAGTGAATATCGGCAAAGTGGTCTTGAGGTCAGTGAGTGGGAACATCCGCTTGCAAAGAAACATACAGTTGATGCAGCGAGCATTGGGAGAAGAAATAGTATTACTATCCGTCCGCCACGTTTCTTCTTATTCTAGGACGGACTTGTTCTCAGAGTCGACTCGATTAAACCAGTAACGCGCCTTTTAAATACCGGCTGTTGTCCGAAGTGGAGACCAAGGCACGATCCTTCGACTGTCATACTTGGAAGTGTCGTTAGCTGCGATCTACCTTCAAGTGAGCAGGGCTTAACGAGGCTTGTTTGGCATGCACGCCTTCTGTTCTCACCCCACAGTCGGCGCCTTCCCCCACCAAGCCTGCTTCGATATCCAGGCAAATGACGGGTTTACGGGGTTTTTCAGTGGAAACCTAATCGATAGATTCTGAAACTGTTAACCTGATGTTTCGGATTTTCGCTCGGACACCTCAGAAGACACAGTCGCGAATAATGAAAATATGAAGACGCCAGATATGCAGTATTTGGAGGATGCAGGTTTCATACAGCCACGTACCGAATTAAGTTATCATATCCCGTAATAATTCCACGATAATCCGCGCCCGAGTGCTTAATTTTGGGAATTTCACCACTATTCTTGATTCTTGGCCCACTGCTGACTAAGCCATATGGCTTGATGTCCAGCGATTGCTTTTGCTACTTTTTTTTTTTCTTCTTCTTCTTCTTCTTCTTCTTCTTAACTGCCTCCAGGGATTCGCTGTTTCGCCTCTGTCAAGGGGTTGTTCTGACGGTCAGCGTGCGTAGGTGCGGATGACGTCTATTTTGGTGGCATGGTATTCATTCGTATGGCTGGACAGGGTAGGAAGACTGCGGCTGCAAGCGTTCTTTGGCAGCAGAGAGTGGGTTTTGTTAAACTGATTGCGAGTTCTTCGGATATGGCGAGAACCCCTTTGCACAGGCCTTGATAATAGTGTGTCGTAGTTTCGTGCATGACTTGAAAGGCTTCTCTCGCGTCAAATTGGGGGTTCGTATCGATCAAGTATGCGATAATTGAGCTTGGGATCACTCGATTTTCTTGTTTGCTTGAGCCACGCTAGTATGTGTTACCGCACCCTCTGGAGCTCCAGACATCACGTTTTTAAAACGGTCTATTGCAGTTATGGTTTCTCATCGACATCTGAATATAGTATCTGCATGCATTTTGGACAAGCTGAACCACTGGTACAGACAACTTGAAGCCCGTTCTCTCAAATATCTTCGTTCATAATTATTTTTTCCTAAAACTTTACATATGTTCAGTGCAAATACATTCCTTAAAAATATATGAATACCATAAGCGATCAACGTAATTTCATCCACGAGTGTCTATATCTCCTGACAAATACAGTCAAGATAAATAATTCGACCCTCAGTGATTTCACCTCTGATCAAAACGTCGCGTGGCCAAGATTCGGGCGGGACACAACTGGGGCTTGGATATGACTGGCTGGAGACGTACAATGCGTCAGAAATGGTCATTCTACTCTCCCTTTTATTTGCTGCATATACTCTCCAGCTACACGACTTGCTGTCAGAACCCACAATATCAGACCAAATGCAGAGCGTTAGAAGTGAGCTCCCGCAAGGATCAGATGACGCTGATTGAATATAAACCTCTTCCGTTGTAAATAGGCAAGACAACGAGTTCGACGTTCAATGATTATGGCGCTGGGTGACTAGTCGAAAGTTTGTGCGTTCGAAGCTCGGGTGGGCCACGACTAGGGGTTGCGTATGGCTAGTTTACAAAGGCCATATTAGCCAGCCGAAGCTACTAGCCGTGCTGCAGCTAGTACGAGGATGAGGATGAGCTCGAGGATTAGCCAAGAGGCAGAGCGAAACGCGTGAATTGGGGAACCGTCATCAACGGTTTTTGGAATGAAAATTAATTCGTCGAAATTCCCCATATTACCAACACTGCCACAGGCGATCTTGCCGCCTAGCTCAAGAATGGAGGGATTGAGAAAAAGCATTAAGCGTGGTACATCGTAAAAGCTTTAGTAATAAGTTTCATATGGAAAATCATGGGGTTCCTAGCCAATGACACTCTATTACTGATAACCATTCCTATGGGTCCTACAATATTCCAAAAAAGCCGAGATTTGAGCTGCTAAATGGACTTCCTCCTAGCCGGCTGCCAGGGAGAAAATGTTCCATTGAATTATTATGTGTTTCTGTGTAAGTGATTTCGATGCTCTCATCCGTTTAAATGCGCTATATAGGAAACTTTTGAGATACACCGGGTGTCCCAAAAATGCATACACAATTTTAATATTTGTAAACTTAGTGTTTACTATAATTGTATTTTTCCAAGAATGTCAAAGTAATTGCAGGTATTATTCGATTCTTTTAGCGCACATTCTCAATGTCCGGATATTGTTGTAAAAACCACTCGATATACTAATATTTTCGGTCCAGGTCATCTTTGTTTACAGCATGGACTAGTCTTTGGATGTATCTTTTACAAATATAACGCCGCATAATACGAGCATGCACAGTGAAAAAATGATGAAAGTGAACTTGTCAATCTATTTACATATTTGGAATAATACGAATGTAGTAAACGCCAAGTGGCAGCAGCACCAGCAGTAGTAATTGTAGTAGTAGTAGCAGCATCAGCAGAATTTGTAGTAGTTGTTGTTTTGATTGTAGGATTAATAGTACGATATTTAAGGATTGACATTGGTAAAAGAAGCAACTTAATAACATATTTTGACCACCTTCACTATAAGCTTTCCAGTAATAAATTGGAGACAGAAAGGAAGGGTTGTCGAGCCCCTAAACATCTTTTTATTATGCTGAGCTTTCGAACTCGTTCAGGATTTCTTCGTTGGAGATAACAGCTGCTGCAGTAGCAGCAGTAACTGGATTATTACTGTACGTTAAGCCAGTCCAATCTGCTACCGCATCGCAGTCATCGCTTCCCGCTTTTCACAAACACAGAGGCCTGCTTTCTGTTAAACACTCGCTCACACGAGCTAACTTTTATGGGAAAACATTTTGCCTTCATCGGTACTTATGTTGCAATTCACTGTCCGGCTGTGAGCGCCTGTGTAAAAATACGACTTACTACCCTGGGTCTGTTTCATCTATAAACATTTCCCTCGGGGGAAAAGGTTAGGAGTTATAATGCCTTCTGTATGCGAGAAGCACTCCCAGTGCCAAGGTTTTCTGCACCAAAATGCTGTCAACCTTGTTATCAGGATTTCCCAGCCCACTGAAAACTCTATTTGCATTTTTTCTCATGCCTTTGTCATCATTTGCTGTATTCCATCTACGCAATTTACTCGACCACGTAAAATCGCAGAGCTCCGTTTCAGGCCGACTTGATGGCGCTTGTCCGCCTGCCACGATAAACGCGTTCCCTTAGGTTGGATTTTTCTGCCTTTCCATCCAAAGAGGTCATTTTTGTTCGCTTCCCTTTTTGCTTTGACTTTATTAGCTGCATTTGGGAAGTTTGGCTAGACAGCGCTTCAAAACTTTCATCGCTCGTCAGAGCCGACTGGGCCCAATCTAATAGAAATCAACTATAGCACAATATTAACCCGAGAAAGAGCCCTTAGTAATGAGTCAGATTATTTTCCCATTGACTTCTGGAGTTCGACAAGGATGCCCTGTTTCTGCAGAACTCTTTAACTTCTTGATCGACTGGGTGATGCTTCAGTCAATTCTACATAACAGTGGATGTTAAATGGGCCCTGGATTCAGAGTAACTGACCTAGAATATGCCCAGGACATTGTCGTACTTGGTAAAACCTCTCAGGCACTACAGCCAACGCTAGACCCAATCACTTTCCTCGCTGCAATTTCTGATCTGACGATTAATATACGCTAGACAAAATTCCTGATTTCCCACTTTGGCACAGCACAACCACTGTTTATCGGCGGTCAACCCATCGAAGAAGTATGCTGCTTCCGCTATTTAGCCTCGAATATGCTAGCGAAGGGATCAGCCAAATAATAAATCAGGAACCGAATCGCGCAGGCTCAAAATTCCTTAAGGCTGCTAACTAGACAACTCTAGTCTCGCTCAGACATCAACTTACGCACTAAGCTACTGATATAAGGGGCATCAATCACTCCAGTGTTAGTATATGCTTACGAAACATAACCTTTCAGAAAGGCAGACAACCTATCGCTCCAAGACTTTGACCGGTGTTGTCTTCGACGCCTCTTAAAAGTCTTCTGCAGGATCCATTTTCCAATGTTGACCTATATCGCATGTGTTTCAAACAACTAAACCTAGCATCATGCATCTAGGAACGCCGATCGCGATGGTTTGCCGATGTCCTGCGCTAGCCGTCCGTTGGCCTCTGCAGTTTAGCCGTGGATTCTTCACGTAGTGTAAACTGGAGAAACCGACATAGCGGTTAAGTGAAGATGTGACTTAACACTGCGAAGCCGAACGTTGAACACATGGGCCTCACAACCGTTCATGGCTTGCAACACTAGTACAAACACTAGGTTATCATTTGCAAGGAGCTTGCTTCCAGTAGTTGCCAATGGGCCGCCGCTATCCGGGACATCCTTGTAGCCGATTAATCCAACCAGAGGAGCTAATCGGAGTTGTTGCGGCTGCAATCAAGACTGACCCAGTCCCACGCGCGACGATCCATGACATCAGACCTGGAAAGTTCAAGCCATTATCTTTGCCAATGCCGGAAACCGAATATCGAAATCCTAAGAACAACTTCCATGTACTGACGGACTGATTCGAATCAGGTTTTGAACTGTCCTCACAGGAACACTGGGCTCCTGAGTTTGACGACGAAGAACCTGTCCAAACCACCACAGTCGTCGTTATTGTATGGCCTGGGTATCCTTGTGATGTTGGCGCAGCGAGTGCAAACAGCGTCATTTGACACGAAGTTGGTTTACTTCACACGAGGGATAATCTTCAAGCGTTAGTAGGCGTATATTTTTGGGGGTGGTTTGCGCATACTGAATGCTTTGATCCGTGGAGACTGGCCGTCAGCTCTGGAAGAGAGGCCACTTGTGTACGCCTTTCTCACTTCTTTAATGTTTGCGCAGCCTTTGGATGGTTCCTTCTCTAATCCTACGCGATCCATCATCTCCTGGCTGAGGCTAGCCAACCAGGTCCCCTTGTGATATCTCTGACGCGAATTCCACGCCTTGCAGGCGTTTTAAGACTGAGCCAGATAGCGGCATCTAAATTAAACTGTGGTACCGGAGCCAATTTTTGCATGAAGTGTTTCGGTGCATCCCGTGATTGCGTTTTTTAGGGAAAACAACATGAGGCATTTGTAGACCGATTTTAACGCTGTTGCATGTTGCATTTTCGGCAAGAGAACTTCCCTACAGCTCCTGTGGCATTGTCAATCGTAACAGTAAACAGTGCTGGGTGAAAATCACGAACGTTTCGCCCCTTACCGTAACCCAACTGCAAATCCTCACTCAGTTGACCCATTTATGGAAAACTCGCGGCCTCGTTGGGAGTCGTACCCAAATAGAAGGGAAAGCGTTTGCGTGGCAAAGTCTTAACCACTGAATTACGAGGCTCACCATGGGCTGCGAATTCAATCACATGTGGGTCAATTTACCCGCCCAACCTAATGCTCGTATGGAATCCAAAACAGCAAGCTGACTCTCCAGGCAGGACTTTCTAAGCAATCATTTTGAATCCAACCCAATGACTCATATGCTCATGGGTTGGCAGATTTAAATAACTTGGTTGACTTGATTCAAGGGGCAGACCAAGCGAAGTTATAAGGAGGTGCCTGAGTCAAGCTGTTGTAACCACCTTCCCAGCAGCTAGTGCCCTTGTACTGTTATCGACTACTCGCATCCCATACGGAGAGATCAAGGACAAACTGCCAACTCACACTACCTCTACGCGCATATATTCATTTACCTTCTCACGTGGGGCATGATCTTTTGGCCGCACGAGCTAGCCTTTATCCAAAAGAGTCTGAGAATACATTCCAGATGGGTTAGAAAAGTCTATAAACAGTTCCATTCTAGCTCACGTGGTAGACTCAGACCATCGCGTTGATGCCAAGGGGGCCTTCTAAATGATCAACAAGGTACCATCAAGTTATTCAAATATTACTGGACAGCTCCTGTTGTATACGGCTGAAGCGGTCGCCATCAGGCTACGCCGACCGGTCCTATGCGCCCAAAATAATTTCGTCGCAGCCTCGCACCTACCATGGGCAAAAGCCGCTAATCCAACAGCTAGCAGCTTATCACCTCGGCTGACTACCAGTCCCCCTAACGCTGATCAGTTGTTGACCATGGTTCTATTGTGTAAAACGAAAACTACTACTTTTCGCAACACTTACCGCAGTAAGTAGCACATAGCTACCGGTATTATGACGGTGCCAGCGAGGACAAAAAGACTACCACTTCCCGGTGTTCCTTTATGTTGCCGTTTTTGCCGAAGCAGCTTCAGGCCCATAATTGAGTTGATGAATGCACGTTTACCAATTGGTTACGGGACTCATTAGTACCGTTCTACCTTGTTGTTCACACTCGAACGCCAACGGCAGAAGGTGATCATTAAACCTCGTTAGCGATCGCTGAACGTTCATCCATCAATGTCATTAATTCCAATCGAAGCCGACCAAAAAAGGAGCAGGAGGTGCAATGCTTTAGAGCGTTGGACTTCTAATCAAGCGGTCGCGGATTCGAGGCTAGGATTGTACACCACCTGGGCTGATGACAGCCAATAAGTCAGCAATGATCATTTTAGTCTCCCTCGCCTTGGTCCGCAATGTTCAACTGCCGAATCTTGTCAATTTACTTTCTTGTGTGGAAAACTAAAGAGCAGAATCTGCACTCAAAGATACAAACAATTCGAAATACGGCAAGCTTCGTCTAGATTCAATACATAGTGTTGTGCATACTTCTTGATAGCACCTTCGCAGCTCCATGTTCTTATTAAAGGAGGAGGGAGAGTAGTCCGTTATTCGTGGGTCCGTTGGTAGTTTCCTGGAAGTAAGTACCACGGATCTGTCTTCTCTGCACGTTTTAATTAAGCATTTCCGATTTGATTAGGGTCCCCGGATCTAAAGCGCAATAGAAAGAAATTGATAGTCTTAAGGATTGGAACAGGGGAGTTACGTTTTTGTCTTCTTTGCTGTCATGAGCTGGAAACATTCCGATCTGCGGTATTAACACATCCACATATGGGTATGTTAGGAGCCGTCTCAACAGGTACGCAAGCAGGCAGCGAGTCGTGCTCACACCAGGCTATCGATCAGCCTACAAGTGGCGCATCTCAACCGGCAATCGATAAATACTTCAAAATGTAAAGCTATCGCGAGACTAGGACTTTGACAGGCTAGCCGTTTATTTACAAGCCAATCGCGTCGCTACTCCTTCAGTGACAGTATCTGATTGGTCCAATTGTACACGCCGTTACACGCGCTAGGCTTCAACACACACATTTGCGTCTCTTTACAGTCTAACTCTCTCATTCGCAGCCGGTCAGCCGATCACAGATATAAAACTTTTGCACATCGGTACGGAAACTGCCACAGTAACATAAACGGCCACGGAAAAACCACATGGTGATATCAAGTCCTACCACGTCACAGTTACGAACATGTATACAAAGGAGCAGCAGGAGTTAGAAACAACGTTGAACGGAATAACATTTCCTAATTTGACTCCATACGCATGGTACGACATAACAGTAAGTACTGAAAACAGGCAGCAAAATAGCAATGTTGAGTGCCTCGGTGAACCCGTCCTGATAATAATTACCTCGGAACAGTTGGGAAAGTGTTGCTATATACTCTGTTACGTTCGGGCATTGGTTAACCCTCTGCTTATAGCCAGTTGTTTTTTTTGGAACACAAAGCATTTGCTAATACTGCAGACGCATACATGTCTGACGGTTGTCTTCCGAAGAGTGCACGAAAACGCACCAGCTATGAAGTCGACTGTTGCTCGTGTAAAACCGCCCAGTATATTGAATGAGGAAAGACCTCATATAGTTTGTTTCACATAGTACGGAGTATGTCAACAAGGGTGTGGATAATTTGGTATTCTGTGAGCTGCTCAGTATTTAATGTCCATGATTGCGCCTTGATATAGCAATTGTATTGTGCAAACCTTAAGTGTTATATAATAGACAGTGTTCATGCGCTCACGTTTTTGAACGGACCAAAAGCGTTGACATTAATCACACAATTTTAATGATTGTCTCTTTTTGAAGATCAAAGTGTTTGTCAGCCTCTGCATGGACAGAGACCAACATTGTATATAAAGCTGAACCCGGTCGACCACTGCGTAATATACACATATGGCCAAAATGCAAACTGCAGTTGTTTATATCTACGTTGAAAAGTAACAAATCCGATTTGCTTAGAAAAAGCCCTAGACGGGTGTTTGGTCGGTATTCGGCCGGTGCTTGACACAGCTGCAAGAGGTCTGTTTCATCGGTGTTTTCCCAGATTCCTCTGTATGCTTTCTGTTGGATATAACCAGTTTGTTTTTATTTGGTATGTTATCATTCCATGTTATTACGCAAATATTAAACTTAGGTGCAACAGTTACAGTGTGCATTGACCTTAAGTTTATATACGCACAGGTATGAAATAATAAGGAAGCTAGATGAAATCGGCGATACGAAATGTTTACCTACCTTTTGAGAACCACATGCAGAAGCTGACCAAGGAGTAGCGGTTTAACAGATGACAAGCCATTGAAATATGTTATAATTTCTGAAGATTACAAAAAAAAGACTGTCGAGTTTAAAAATTAAAAATCATTTTCGTTTAACGGAATGCGTGAAAGAACCGATAAGCCTATCTGAAATACATACAGCCTTAATTTAAATGGCCGATGGATGAAAGCATTCACAAAATATCAGCAAAAAAGAAGCCAATTTCGGTAGACAACAATAATACACTTTATATAGAAGTGAATTTTAGTATTTCTGCATGTTCTTGGCTGATACTGGCAAATTAAGACCTTCGCGTGCAAACCGAATCTCAGTCAAAATTACACTCCATTATTATGGGTCCATCATATCCCCATGATTGTCCTTATTTTGTGTTCCAGCCTTTTCACACAAAGCGTTTCTCTGAAGTTTTTTTTCTTGCATTTGGGAATAACTTGATACAGAACAGTGTGCCGTCTTAATAGCGATCATCTCTTTAGGATAACCCTTAACACTACCTGGTCGGACAACACAAACAAACGCACTCACAGACGGCGCAGTTGGTCCACCTGTGGTGTCTACCCGAACCGCAGTTCATCAGCGCCTCACCACCTGCCATTTGCTGTCACTGCTGATTGGGCATAAATGCACTCATAAATGTGCGAACAACGATCAAATGAGCTTCCAATATAAACAAAGGTCATGTGGTGGTCAGAGGTCCCGACGGTTGACCGCTTGTGAGGCCGATCCCAACCAATGCATAAACGTAGTAAAGGGGGTATGACAGCATTTTGAAGTTACATGATACAAACGGTTTCGGGCTTATAAGCCTTCATCAGTCAAGCAACACCAGCTTGTCTGAAAACGCAAACAAACGCACGCAGAGACGGCGCAATTGGTCAACCACTGGTGTCTATTAGATTGTCATTAGCAATTCATCGAACCAGGTTCTTCAGCGCCTTGCGCAATATTATTGGAATTTGTCCTCGACGTTCACCTCGTGGCTTATGATATATATAACAGCGATGTTATGCCATACATTTATATGGTATTCCCCACGGTTACCGACAAATGCAGAACCTCGCATCGTTTTGCCTCAACACGCATACCTGCTTCTATTTACCAAGTAACTCTCTTATTCGCAGCCGGTCAGCAGTTCACATATATAAAACTTCCACACATCGGTAAAGACACTGCCATGGTAACATGGACAGCCCAGAAACAACCAGATGGTGATATCAAGTCCTACCACGTCACAATTACGAACAGGGATACAAAGGAACAGCAAAAGTTAGAAACAACATCAAATGGTATAACATTTTCTAATTTGACTCCACACACATTTTATGACATAACAGTCAGGACTGAACACAGGCAGCTTAATAACAATTTTGGCGGCCTCGGTGAACCCGTCCTGATAATAATATTGACAGAACTGTTGGGTAAGATTTGTAATTTATTCTGCTATCTTCGGGCATTGGTTAACCTTCTCGTTATAGCCAGTTGTCTTTTTTTTGAACACAACGCATTTGGCAATGCTGCAGGTACATGCATGTCTCACGGTTGTCTTCTGAAGAGTGCACGAAAACGCACCAGCTACGCCGAAGACTGGTGCTCGTGTAAACTAGAACAGTTAAGTGAATGAGGGAAGCCCTCATGTAGTTTGATTCCCATAGTATGGAGTATGTCAACAAGGTAGTTGACAATGTGGTACTATGTTAGCTGCTCAGAACGTTATATACGTGATTCCGCCTTGATATAGCTATCTTATTGTGCAATCATTTGGTGTGATATAAACAACGGTGTTCATGCGCTCACGTGTTTGAAGGGACCAAGAGCGTTGCCATTATTGACAAAATTATAACGATTGTCTATTTTTGAAAATCAAGGTGTCTGTCAGTGTCTGCATAGACAAAGACCAACATTGTACATTAAGCTGAACCCAATCAACCACTGCGTAATATACACATGTGGCCACAATGTAAGCTGCAGTTGTTGATATCGACGTTGAAAAGTAACTAATCCGATTTGCCTAGAAAAAGCCCTAAACGAGTGTTTGGTCGGTATTTGGCCTCTGCTTGACACAGTGCAAGAGGTCTGGTTCACCGGTGTTTTCCCAGATTCCCCTGCATGCTTTCTATTTGAGGTAACCAGTTTGCCAATACAAGAGAACATCCGTGTCCTAGGAATAAATTAAGAAGAAGAAGAAGAGTTGATCCCCTGGAGAATATGTTTATTTGCCTGACGTTTCGATATCCGTCACGGATTCGTCATCAGAGACGATTTACATTTTTTTCTCGGTAATACTACTCGCTACTTTCCGCGTTTCGCCCCATTTCAGGTACTGTTAAGGAATTGTATAATAATTACTTGAATAATTGACGAATTTTGTGTTTTTGTCAGAAAATCAACGCTTTGCCATGCGTCATTTGTGTTTTTCTAGGTTTGCTGAAAGTGAATAATGAACGGACACCCTTAGGTATTTATACGCTATTTGCACTATGAATTCTGTTAAAAAGTATCGCATTGCGCAAATTTTAGAGAATGATTACCCAGTGCGTCACTCAAGTTCAAACTCACTGCACTTAAGTGGACATAATTACTGTGGTCGTTATATTTCCTGTTATGTTATCGAGATATTTTGAGTTTGCTTGTTGCCGAGCTTCGTGTGCTGTGCAACGGAATATCTAATGAAGCGCGTTTAAAAAGCATTGTATAGTTGGCCGCAGTTTGCGCCCAGACATGGCAGGGCTAGGCTTTGACGGTTTCAATTTAGACTTTATGTTATAGTTTGCAGTAGCCCTTTACGCAACCTCCCATTTTTTCGAAGAAAATGGAAAATTATTTCTATTATGCTTCGCCACGCAAGAGTATCATTAATGTTTGTATCACTATATTGATAGATACGTAGGTTTATTAACTTTCAGTGCCCTATTTTTGCATGTGTGCAGTGGTAGCAGAATAACTGTGTCTCAGACAGGTGGCGAGTCCAGTTCTCCTGAGTCATGGGGTGGAAAAATAGGAGCAGACAGTGAAAAAAAACTCATTAAGAATTTTAAGGTGAAACATTGTGTCTCGTGGGGACATGTGTGAGATTCAATAGAAAAAGGAGAAAAGAAATCTCCGAATTTTTTGGTAGGGGGGGGGGGGACCAACGGGGGGGAAGGCAAAGGTTCCAAGGATCAGTATCGAGTGTGGCATCTGGTCAGCCTGGTTGTTCTTTGCTGAGAACAGTGTCCGCCGACCGGACTACAAAAAAGAAACATCCATCCAGATCCTCGACAGTCCGCTTCATGTCAAAATAAGAATTAGCGTTAAGGCCGCCGGGTACGGGTGATGCGATCGCTGACGGGGTAATCACGGTATGCAAACAGCCAGATACGATTGACCGCGGAGACCTCCAAATAATAATATTTCCCTCGAAATGAATAATATTCCCCTCGACATTAGGCTATCGTCTCACTGAGGAGTTTTTAAAGTCAAATTACGTAAAGACTTAATTTCGGAAGCTATAAAGTCCTTTTTATCCGTCTCTTTCCCAAATACACAACTTTTGGACTTTGAAAAGGGTCCCCCTAGTACCTGAGGTGGTTATTTTAATATAATTTTTTTTCCATACATGTCTTTTTCTTCCTCTCTTGAGTGATATTTGCAACGATGCTTCGTCCACTTCTCTGTGCAGTGATCACTGTCATTTCTCCATTCTCCGTTTTACAACCCTGACGATAGGTTTCATGGTCTTTAGTCATGCTCGTAGCGGTTCTGCTATCTTCGCCAGCTCGTCGCTGGACTCCGCAGTCTACAAGGTCACATCTCTTGCGTTTCGTTGATGATCAGGTGACCTCTGCCTTTCACTCTCTTGTCGACCATGTTGTCCACAAAAGCCTCCTTCAGTGTCACCTCCCTAATTTTTGATCATGAAGCCAGTCGGGCGGTGTTACAATGGTAAACGAAGCGTCTGCTGCTATGTGATTGCTTAAATTACAAGAAGCCTTTCCAACCCTCATCCGTTCTCATCAACAGTCCTGTCTCATTTGCACTACAATCAATCCTCTCAATGGCGAGGGCTTCCGGGCGTAAAATATAAAATTTATTTTATGATTCTCTATCTCCTTTTTCAGGCTGACCATGTCCTTCTGCATGACGGAAATTTTTTGGAAAATGTCCGTATATTTTAAGCTTCCTTTGATGGAATTTGAGGCTATTGAACTCGAAGGACTTCTAGCCGTTTTAGCGGGGGTGATTTCGTCGCACAAACCTTGCGATTTCTGACCTCAAAATTACGTCTTGGGCTTTAAAACCAAATTAAATCGGCGTCAATTGCATGCTTCGGTCGTGAAATGGTAACGACCAATGCCAGTGAATCAGGGTTTTGGGTTCGAATCCCTCTGGCGTCGAGACTTTTACAAACTGATCTAAACGTTTGATTTTATCTTCCATAATAGATCGCGAAGAGGGTAAACGATATTGAAGCTGTGTGTAATAAACATAAAGCGTTCAACTCTATGAAACAGTTATTGAAACGACTCAAACCTTTGTAGGGAGCTGGAATCTGGGATAATTGTTGACAGAAGTAGATGTCACGGAGATGTTGCTCGTTTTGACTTATGTCCTGCCCTGTCGTCTGAGGCTGGAGTTATTGCAAAACCGAATCCAATTGCTAATGACGAAAGTCTGTCAGAGTGCTATGTGGACTGAAATCCCGAAAATAATCTTTCCCACGGAGGACGAGAAATTCAAACCGAAATTTGAAGCGCGCGCGTAGTAGGATGAATAGTTGTAGTATTAGCAGTAGTAGCATTAGTAGCAGTTATACTAGTAGTAGAAGCATAAGTATAATTTGTAGTATTTATAGTAGTAGTTGTATTGGTAACATTAGTAGGAGTATTAATAGTAGTATTAGTAGAAGTAGTATTCATATCAATAGTGGTAGTATTAGTAGTAGTAGTAGCAGTAGTAGTAGAAATAGTAATATTAGTAGTTGTACTTGTAGTAGAAGTAGCAGTAGCAGTTGCATTAGCAGTAGTATTAGTAATAGGGGCACAGGTAGTTTAAGAAATGCACATCACAAAACCCTTGGCCCAGCATTTTATCATAGGTAAAAGGTTATTATAGGAGCACTAGGGTGGGAAAATAGGATAGGCAGTTAAAAAAAATTTTCAAAGTACGCGTCAAGTTAAAATTGTAGTTTGATTTCTATCCCCCGGGCCGTTGCGATTAAGTTGTTCTGGATGTTAATTGATGGTGTGCATGGCGATTCGCGGCGCGGACTGTACCAATCTAACTCCGGAACGTTAATTTGTGTCTCAGGCAGGTTGAAGTAGATGACCTTCTTACCACTATTTCTATCTTTTTCAGGAATTTCAAGTATCATGCCCTTTGATAATTAGATTTATGTGCAAAAACGTAAATTTTTAATATAGATTAGGAAAATATTTGGACATAAATCAAAATCCTTCCAAAGTACTGCACATTAGAAATTCATATAGCAGTAATTAAAGTATATTCCACAGTAAATCCTAATTTCGAATTTGAGCCCACCATGTTTCGCTCTCCATTCACGCGGAAATTTATTATCCTTTAGCGCCCTCGCTAATCGTCTGCTTTGTTTGTCTGCACTTGTGATCATGAGGTCATTTCTACAGTACACTGCTACCTTTTTAAAAGCAAGAAAACAAGTTATTTTATCAACAACACATCAAAATATCAATATTTGTCAAATAAGGCCAATCTGTCGCATCTGCAATTCAATGTCTTTAAAAATTATCCTCACCACACTGAGAAGAACACAGATCAGTTCGGCAACAAGGCCACAAACGTAAGCCTATAGAATAATTGTCACTTCCAGGTTTCATGTCGACAAATTGCAGATCCCTCTTGAATGAAAATGTTGAATTATCGGAGCTCATATTGAAAAGGGGACATAAAAACTGCAGTCAAATTTCTGCAAGAAACTTGGCTTAACAACGACATTGAGTCGGATCTCATCAACCTATAATATTTATGCCTATCGTTCAGAGAGATAATCCTTTACCAGCAGCAGAGGTGGTAGAGTCGCTGTCTTTGTAAACCAGCAATGTTGCGGAAATTGGAAGTCCTTTTTCACTTATTCAGACGGCTTTATAGACGCCATTGATGTAGTATACAAGCACAGATTTTTCAGCAATTCTAAAAGCATCATTTTTATCAGCATTCACATTCCTCCCTCTATATGCCAACGTGCTTTAGGCACCTTTTTTGATTTTCTTTCCCAAAAACGTGCTGAACTATCTTGCGAGCATGACATAAATTAGAGCGGTGATTTTAACCGTGTAAATATTCGTCCCCTTACACTGTTAGGTTAAGACGATCTAGTTTCCTTCAACACTCGTGCCGACGCCCCAACCAACCCAAACCTTTTGTCAACAAAAATAGAGCACCGTTGGCAGGCTAAGATCATTTTGCGTTATTAGGCTGGTGAAAAATCTATTGTAGCTCAAACAAAGGGCTGTTCGCAATTCCCGAAGAGAAACAAAGGGTTAGAGACACCTCACCGCATAATATTTCTTTGCTCCAGACCGTCATATCTGGAAATATTTCTACCCTTCTAGAGTACTCAGATATGGAATCATGCTGTAGACAACTCATTACTTTTTTAACACCATTTTTAACGTCTGCTGTCCTCTTGACACTGTCATGGTTAGACCTGACATAATATCTTCTCCCCACCTAAAAACTTTGAGATGTCAGAAGGAGTTGCTCTATCACCTAGGTCTGCGAGAAAGACTTAAGGATCTGATCGTCCAGATAAAGCGTGAGATGTCCAGGCTGAATGAAATTTTTGTTAGTCAGCTTTTTACTTCTTCTAGACCTTCCGCTACTCTCAATTACTCCGAAATATGGAAGAAACTCAAACGTCTCACTGGTCAATGCAATACATTGGCACATGTTGATGCTGACCTAGACAGCTTCAACTCAATCTTTGTCCACAGGCCCACCGACTCCTATCTGCCGACAAATCGTTTCTTTCTTACCACCAAGCGATTTATCCCCAGTGTCCGTGGCAACAGTCGTGAAACACCTAAACAAGGTCAGCAATACAACAACTGCTATCATTCACGTTAACAAGAAAGAAAGTTTCATTAAAAATGACCAAATAATGGCTAGCTAACTCACGATACTCATCCGGTGTCCTTTGCCACTATCCTCCATCTTAACGCATCACCGACTCGTAAATTGCAGTTATAAGGGGCGTTGTCACTTTCAAATCAATGGAAGCCCAACTCAGGTTTCATTGCTGTTTTCGATTTATTTTAGCTAAGCGGGTAATATTTTACTGACACCTGCAACACAGAACAATCGTAAAAAATGTTTGTAATCAGCAATATAAAAAAAATAACTTCAAGCATAAAACTATCCAGGAGAGAAAATTTTCTACCAAAATGTACAAGAAAATTTTTTTTCGTCTGCTTTCTCCATAAAATATATTGAAATTTAAAAATGCCGTCAAACAAACAATAAAAATGCCGATCACTTAAGAAGCCACCTATTTACAGTTCATATGTGAAATTCTTTCAGAATAAAGTATAATCTATATTACAACTATGCCCAATGCAAATAAGTAAGAGAGTATACATCCTTCGTATAGTTCGGCATTTTACAAACATTTTGGGCTGTACTGTCTTAATAGTGGAAATATATTAGCAAGATAGTCAATGGAGCCTAAAATGGTCATTTGTGACTGCAACACATATGTTTATTAACATTCACGTTGTTTGCTGCAAATGATTGTGTCAGCCTAACACAGAAAGTATACAGGTAAAGAACAAATTAATGTCAGCCCATACTGTGTGAGGTTCATCAAACGGAACGTAGGTAAATGATTTTGAACTCCCTATTGGTACAGAGCACATAGTAAATTCACTGGTTTTGAAGAAACTTGTAGGGGAGTAGCGATGCCAGGAGACACAACTCACCAAAATGAGCTTAAATCAAAAAAACTCCCTTGATATTGTTTGGATATTCTACAGGTTTAAATACCATTAAAGGAAAAATATTGCGCTCATTTAGGAATAGTACATGCAATATAGACAACCTAATGTATACAACATAAAAATGGTTAATGTGTAATTGTGGGAAGCGTATATCCAGATAAAATTTCATCCTGCATAAGTAAATATATCTACCCAGCAATCTTATGAATTTTTGTTGAAAACGTTTTGTCTTGGTTAACGAGTTAAAGATAATTTGAAATCATGCGGATTATTTTCAAAATATATTGAATTAAAGCCACTTGATGTTGTGTAAATAAATTGAATCTAAACAACTGCACCAACATATATTTCCGTCGCTCAGGCACCCGATGCCTCTTTATCGAATATAAAATTTGACGATAAAATAGATGTAGGGCTCCTTAACGTGTAAAATAATTTTCCGATTTAATTTAAAAATAAAAAATGGTCTTCTAAAGACAGCGCTTACCCTAAGTATTCACCGTCTATGTTTTAGGAAGCGAAGTCATTAGTGTGTTTTACATACGAATTAAGAGAAAGCATTGCTCAAGGACTGCGGTTGAACGACTCAAAACACGCGACACTTATATTTAACTTATAGCCATGCAAAATGACTGGATCGAAAATGTCCAGTCTTAAAAACCTCAGACGAAGTGAACAGCAGGTTATTAAAATACTTTCCCTCGCTTAGCTATGGATGTGACATTTATTAAATATCTGTTAACTTGTATAATAATATGTGTCCCCACTTGACCCTCGGAAGTGTGGACCACAAGAATTTGATGAAAACGCAATGATACTTACATGGCATAGAAAATGATTTTTGTCTGAAAAATGATTATATCTGCGTATAACTATCATATGCCAAACCATCAAGCAAAAAATAAGGTTATTTTGGCGTATACGCTCTTGGCCCAACGGCTCGCAAATACCCAATTTTGAAATCGTGAATTTCTCTAGAGTATATTTGGAAGGGAGCAGTTATAGCACTTGAAAACCACCCCTCTCCTTGAAAACATTACATCGCCCTCGAAAAGCAAAAGTTGTTTGCAAAACACGATCTTTGGTACATTGAGCTTTACACAAGTGTAAGCTGTATCTGTATCTTCTTTTTTGACGTAAGCATTTCGGCCAGGCCGAAAGAGAAGGAATTTACATAAACGGAAGGGAGATCAAACACGGGTTTTATGTTTTTTTTTTAGTTGGCCACCCCCACGTCGACTTTAAACTGCCTCATTTAAATTGTATTTACTGCCGGTAACTTAAACTGGGCGTGGTCCTTGTTAAAGTAAACTCACACCCTTACAGCCCCTGAACGAAGAACAATACACTTACTTAAAAAAGCGAAAGTGGAAAGCTGTGTGCAATAACCTGCGCGTGTAGCCATGATCCGTCTAGAAGCCTGCTCTCTCTGTATTTCTTCTTCAGCGGATGTGTGCCTTTTCCCTGCCCGAAACGGAAGAAATGTGCATGCATGGAGGGACGGCCATAAACAGGTTCTACGCCAACTGCGCTTGCTTCCCCAAGCTGATGATGGGTGACTGCTTTGCAAAATGCCAGCCAACACAGTGTGATTTTGCTTTGCTTGAAAACACGAAGGTAAGAGTGGCGATGTTATATTTAAGTCTAGAATTTGTAACACGATGTTTCCATGTTATGCTTCTTAATGTGCCACTCAAAAACTTAATGAAGCTGCTCATTATCGAACAATATACTGTTTAGAGGAGAAACTGACAATATTTGAATTGGAATTCCCTTGTTATGGCCTGCAGCACAAACTAAAACTTAAATTTTACACACAATTCGGGAATAGTAAGTTTTGCCTGAACATATTTCTTTTAAATAGTGTTTTGTATAAGCCAGCTGCCTACAAAAATAAAAACAACGCTGAATTTGTATATAACCATCTCGTATAGGTACATTTTCCTGAGAATGAATGGATGGAACACAATAAACATTGCTTATGTTTCATCTTCGTTTTCACTCGCAGAATATGTGCTTCATTTGTAACCAATTGAAAGTGACCCCAGTGCAGACATATCGAACTAACGTTACAAAATAAAAGCCAAATGTAGCATAAGTAAGCATCAGTAACATATCTCCTGCATGTCTTTCATCACCTTATTTTGCTATCATACATATTTGCCCAGTGCAGGCAAACCGTTAATTGGTAAAATTTAGGAAAAGAATGCAAAAAGTGTATGCTCAACAAATCTTCAAAAAACGTAATTATTGCTATAAATGCTAATTTGTTGTAAGGCATTTGACTGCAATGTGTATGCAGAATATTATCGATTAAAACCTGTTTTCAAAAAAGGTCTTCCTTTTCGTTCTACTTTATGTTCTACGTTGAAGATTTTTTTTTCGCGCTGACTGCGCTACTTGTTCACGCTCATTTGAAAGTTGAAATTGCAGGAATTTCTGTCCGAGCGATTATCAGGCCAAAATTGCATTGTTGTTCATGTTGTTTCGCCAAAACTATTACGTACAACGTGTTAAATAATGCTCGCTAAATAACTTCAAATATAAAAAAGTATTGGCAAGTACACAATGAAAAACCTTCTAAGGTAGTCTAACTGCTTGAAAGTGATTTACTAGACTACCCTAATGGAAACATTGTTAAAACCGGCATATGGGGATGATTATGAAGATTAGAAATTAACCAACTCACTGAGATCCTTCAAGGTCCTAGATGGCAGTGATCAAGCAGTTGACTTGCTAAAGGATACTCCGTGAAGTTCAGGATCAGAATTCGTTGGGCCGCGTTTGTGCAAATTGAGGAAATTATCGTTTGAAAATTGTTGCTTAATTCTCCTGAGCCCGAGAGTGATCATTAGAGAGGTTTCGTTGAAGGGCGAAATAAGCAGTTGCAGTTGAGGAGAGAATTGAGCTGTGTATTGTGTTAAGCACGAAAGTTGCTGGCACGCGTCAAAACCGAAAATTTGTTTGCGTTTATTAGTTGAGTTTAAACAAAATTGGTGATTTATAAGTTAAAAAACGCACAAGTTGAGCCAAGATCTTGCATAAATCCCCCACCAAAGCGTTGGTGGGTTAAAATGCTCGACAAAAGAGGATGTACAAGAAGGTTAAACAACAAAGTATTGCAACTTGGTAGGAAAACAAACATGTGTACCAGAACGAGTGGAAGGTGGGGAAGGAGTGGAAGGGGGTGAGAGGGGTGGGTGTAGGTTCAGGTGGGAAAAGTGGCGGTGGATTGGGAGCAGCAGGTAAAGTGTAAGGCGAAGGTGCCTTGGAAGTGGACGGACCAGGTGATGGTGTCGTGCATTCAACGTAGGTTGCCTTCAGTCTGTCTTTGGAGACCGTATCAGTAGCATCAGCCTTTTGGATGACGAAGTATTTGTCGTTCCGTTCAAGCACGCGGAAATGACACTCGGGGTTAGGGCAAAGGGGCCTGGGAACTGCGTTGTGCTGAAAAACAGACAAATGTGGTTGTGTGCAAGTCGTGTTGCACGAAAACGCGTCGAAGTGTCGCTCGTGTGAATGTTGGGCGCAGTGCTGCCATGTGTTGCTGCAGCTGTTGCAAGAAGTTAATCGTAGCATCAGGTGTGACTGGGTAGGACTGCATGAGCTAACAAGGTAAATGGAGCGATGTGCCATAAACGAGATCGGCTGCAGTGCATTGAATGTCTTCTTTAACAGCTGAGCGAATGCTGAGGAGGACGAACGGCAGGATGTCGCTCCAGTTGTGTGGAGCAGGTTAAGACATCAGCGCAGACTTCAACTGACGGTAAAGGCGTGTCACGAGGACGTTTCATGCTGGGTGATAGGCAGTGGTGGTGATAAGCGAGGACCCAAGCAGTTTAATGAACTCACATAAGAGTGCAGATGTAAACTGACTTCTGCGGTCAGTGGTGATTGTAGCTGGAACACTGAAGTTGGTTATCCAGTGCGTAAGGTAAACTATGGCAATATTCTCTGCCGAGGTATTCAAAATGAAAACGGCGATGGGCCATCGTGTGAAAAGATCAACAGCGGTCAGAGTGTGCGTGAAACAGTGAGATGCGTGTAGCAGTCCGATAAATCCATGTGGACGTGTTGAAAACGGGCGCCAGGAACTGTGAACGTGCTGGGAGGTGAAACGGTGTGTCGTTGGACCTACATCTTTTGGCAGGCTTAGCACTGCCTGGTCCAGGTAGCAATGTCAGTATTCATGTTAGGCCAGACGAAACGCGCTGCGATAAGTTTGCGGCCAGCACGAAAACCGGGGTGGGATAGCGAGTGGAAGTGGTCGAAAACAACATTCCGGTAGGATTGGGGAACTAAAAGACAATAGTTACCTGCAGAAACATCGCACACGATAGACCCTGTTGCCACGGGGAGGGAAGCCTACGCAGTTAAAGCACAGAAGACGCAAGCATTTCAATGATGGAGTCATCAAGCGCCTGCGCTTCCACAAGCTTCGCTAGGTCTAACGTGGTGATAAGAGCGTTGACCTGTAGACGGGGCAAGGCATCAGCAACGACATTCTCATTACCGCCGACATAGCGTATGTCAGAGGTGGTTTGTGAAATGAATTCAAGGTGACGTATTTAAGTGGCAAATATCGATCTGGATAAGTTTTGAGGGCGTTAGTAAGGAGTTTTTGATCCGTGTGGACCTGGAAATCGCTTCCCTCAAGCAGGTGGCGACAATATCAGGTGGCTAGGTAAAAAAGCGAGCAGTTCACGCGAGAAAGTAGTTAAGCGAGTCTGCGGCGGCTGAAGTTGCTGGAAGAAGAAGGCTAATGGCTGGAAATGTCCATGGACGGGTTGCTGCAGAACTGCCCCGACGGCGATCTTTGAGGCATCGGTGATCAGAAAAAGCTGTTTATCAGCATTGTTGCTCAGATGATGGCTGAGTGCTTTCATGGCTGACTTGAATGATTCAAGATAACTGGGTGAAATTTTAAGCAACTTAATGTTTGACAACAACATATCCTTCAAATATTCCAAGGTGGCGACGCAATTTGGTATGAAACGCTGGTAGTATTGGATTAGGCCGATGAGACGGCGGAGCTGAGTTATGGACTTCGGGGCTGGAAAAGAACTAACGCTTTGCACATTCTCTAACAGGTGTGCGATCCCATGTTGGTCAAGATGATGGCCACGAAAATCCAGAGAAGTGACGCCAAAATACACTTTTCTATGT
This sequence comes from Ligula intestinalis, assembly GCA_036362985.1. Classification (NCBI taxonomy): domain Eukaryota; kingdom Metazoa; phylum Platyhelminthes; class Cestoda; order Diphyllobothriidea; family Diphyllobothriidae; genus Ligula; species Ligula intestinalis. The sequence continues at coordinate 91,427,271 of JAYGXS010000003.1, read as the reverse complement.
GTAGCTGTACACCATTTTGCTGAAAACGATCAAATACTTGGCATAACTGTTTAACGTGCTCCTCGCGTGATGAGCTTGCGAAAAGGATGTCGTTGATGCACACGAATGTGAGGAAGAGACCACATAAAATGTCATCGACAAAACGCTGAAACGTTTGGGCCGCGTTCCTCAAACCAAGAGGCATGCCAATGAGTTCAAATAGTCAGAATGGGGTCGTGACGGTAGTTTTAGGGATGTCCTCCTCCGCGACTGGTATTTGGTGATGCGCTCGCACGAGGTCAATCTTGGAAAAAAAATCGTCTTTCCAGCCAACATGTGGGAAAAGTCATGAGCATGGGCAATTGGGTACCGGTCCGGGGCTGAAGCTCGTTTGAGAGCGCGATAATCACTGAATTTCCGCCAATCATCGCGTGCCTTTTTGGGGATCATGTGCAGTGGTGAAGCACATGGACTGGACGTAGGACGAAAAATCCCCAAAGTCAACATGCGTTCGAATTCATTCTTCGCGATTTGCAGCTTCTCAGGATGAAGCTTATGCGGATGGCAATGGACCGGTTTGTCGGCGGTAGTGATATGGTGGTGAACGGCGTGCTGTACTTGATCCGTGAACTGACAGGATTAAGACTGGGAAGGATAATCCCTCAAGATGTCAGAAAATGACGGGCTTGACACTGCAAAGTGTATGCCAGCGGAAGGCTTAGTTGCAACTTCCCCGACAGAAAAGAATTGAGAGGTAGGATCTAGCAACTTATGATGTTAAATGTCAACAGTGAGGCCGAAGTGTGACAGGAAGTCCGCTCCAATGATAGGCGACTGTACGTTGGCCTGGATGAAACCGTATTAAAAGCGGCGACGAAGCCTGAGGTCTAACGTCAGGGACCGTTGACTGAACGTGGCGATAGACGTGTTGTTCGCGGCCTGCAGTGTAAACTGCGATGGCTGGAGATGATGACGACGAGGGGGCTTTAAAATGCTAAACTCTGCGCCTGTATTGATCAAGAAACGGAGCCCATTGGACTTGTCAGTCACGTAAAACAGGCGAATGTTTCGCGAGTGACTAGGCTCAGTCGTCGCAATTACTGGCTGTTGGCGCCGTTTCCCAAACATGTGCTTCAACCATAAGAACAAGGTGGGATGCATTTAAAAGCATCCGGGCCGAATGTTCGGGGGTGCCAGCGGACTTCGTCGTTTGCAATCTGTTTTGAGTAAGAGCGTTTGTGGCTGGCAGATAGACGACCGGTTTGAAGCTGGTTGATTGTGGAACACATCGTGCTCACTTGAGAGCACAAAGACCTGACAGTATCTTGAAGATCCTGTAAGTCGTAATCTCTGTTGTCTGTAAAGTCTAAAATCGGTTTAGATGGTGAAGAAGACAGCGGGGATGAGGTATAAAGCGATAAACGGGACTTTCGCTGTGCATGACTGTCAGGTTTATGGTCGGATAGTGAGGCTAAAACAAAGGAGACAGAATGCCGAGGTACTGAGGTCTACGCTTCACTTGCAGCGTTCAAACTAGTACCAGGGAAGCATTGATGGATGGGGTCTTCGTGATCCGCGAGTTTGGTCAGCGGAACATCGTCGTCAAGCGGGGCGAGTACATGTTGCATTGGATAGGGTAACTTATTTATCAAAATGCGACGGAATAAATCATCATCTAAGGTGCGACCAGCAAGCAGGTTACGCATGTGGTGAATGAGAGCAGAAACGTTTGGTCGCCAAGCTCGTCGCTGTTCAGGAATTGTCGAAAATTGCTGTCGGCAGATTGTGCCGTACGCTTAAGAATAGCATTTGTTAAGCTAGATTCGGGCTTGGCTTTGGGGATAGGATCGAGGATATCCTGAAAGGCGAAAATGATGTCGAACGTTAAGTACTGCCCGACGTACGCGTAACGCATTCGCCCGCCAGTAATCTGACGTGAGGCAAAAACAGCCTCGATCAGTTTGAACCAGACCGTCGGGTCACGCATTTCGTATGATGGACGCTGATTAGATAACTTAAAAACTCGAGGCAAGTCCTGATCAGGTGGTATAGAGGACTTGTTAGAACCAGCATCATCTTCGTCGCAATCGTTAATTTGGTGGTATTTTTCGCCCATGTTGAAAAGCGTATGAATGGCAGAGTCAAACAGGAAAAACAGATAAATAGAATAAATAATAAGACGTGGAAGATAATAAAAACGGGGTCACCAAATTTGTAGAGGCTATATAACTACAAGTATACAAAACATATTGGCAAATGCAAAATGGAAAACCTTCTAAGGTAGTCTAACTGCTAGCAAGTGATTTACTCGACTATCCTATGAAAAAATGTCAAAACCTTTATATGAGGATGACAATGCAATATGAAATGATGCAACTCACTGACATCCTTCACGGTCCTAGTAGTCAAACAGTCGACTTTCCAAAGGATACTCCATGAATATCAGTATCCTAGTTCATTGGGCCACACTTGTGCAAATTGAGGAAATTATCGTTTGCAAATTGTTGCTGGATTCTCCTGAGCCCCAGAATGATCATTTCAGAGGTTTCGTTGAAGAGCATAATAAACAGTTGCAGGTGAGGAGATAAGTTAGCTGTGGAGTGTGCCTAGCAAGATATTTGCGTCTAAACCGAAAATGAACTTGTGTTTGAGCAGAATTGGTTATTTATAAGTTAAAACAACGCATAAGTTGAGCCAAGAGCCCACAGTCTCCATAATGAGGTAGGGTTATTGGAGGAATTACAAAAGTTTTGTTTAAATTCGAAATAATTCGGTATTAGTTTCTATTTGGATTTTGATTGCGAATATAATTGTGTGTTTTAATGATCAAACATAAACACTTGCTCAAGAACCTCAAGGTAAGAACAGTTTTAGTTTCTTTAATGTCACATTCCTATCTACATATCCTAAATTCAGAAATTCCGAATGTTAATAATTCATCACCATGGCTATCTTTTTGGAGGTAGTATTGTTCAAGCTTTTCATTGTTTTAAACATACATTTTTTCTTCCTGTCTGCCAAATATATATATGTATCTCTAAATATATATTTTACTGAATGGCCTGCAATTTGTGAATTGTGAAATTAAAATCCACCGTTTATACTGACCGTAATATATTCCCATTTATCCGGCTCTGAAGCGATCTCGTTACGATGTGGCTTCTTTTGCAGTTCATATCAATATGTTTGCAGGGAGAAGAAGATAATGCAACCATTTGGAATACAAATAAGTTCTTTAAGCGTAGGACCAACATTTAAGATATTTTTGGCTGCACGTCATTACTGTGCAATTGTCGTTTTTCGCAAATTAAGTTATATGCGCCAACATGACGAATTTGCTAACAGTGGTTTTGGAGAATTATGTTCATCCCTAAGAGCAAGAGGATTTCTTAAGTTACCAAGAAAATATAGCTTTGCTGATTAAGTCACATTTTAGCAAACATGGATTTACGTAGAATGGTAAAAAAAGCAGGATCATTGCTCACCCAAATTGCATAACCGAGTTCATTGCGGCGACAATAATTTAAGAAGTCATTGATCTGGAAAAATTCGCTCGTTTTATTGTCGGGAGTTTATAGTTGCAACAATGCTTCCGTATATGCAGGAGTATCTTGGGTAAAGTCTTTTGCAGCAAAACAGTGCGGTCAAAATTGACGAATTTACCTGCCCAATGGCATTATTTCAACGAATAGGTTAGTCCTTGTCGCTTTGCCATCAACAGAAAAGTGCACGCAAATGGCAGGGGTGCCATCCACATTATGAACCTGCGGATGGTTTGTGAATGCAGTTTTTCATTCCACCCTAAAAAAGACCGCTCCCATAACATCATATTGATATCGAAACACGGTGGATTCATCGTTCGCCGTCACCTTGAGCAAATTCAAACTGGCCCTTATTTCCACCCATCATCATTTCCCGGTCGCAACCGTCAACTAACGCCTAAAGTATTCGTGCAAGCAATATAAACCGGATTAGAAAATATCAAGAAATTAACTGCGTTCTGCAATATGTAAGATCAGCAAAGCATACACAAAGTGCTGAAACACGACGGCTAGGGCTCTGCATGCTGATTATACGTTTATAATAATAATATGTTTACTATGCCAGTTTACAGGCAATTGTAAAGAGTTGGTAATGCACCTCTTGGGCGCCTTCCAACACCTCGAAAACCGGAAAAAAAACTTAAACGAACTTCCTATATTTCAGACAGTATTGCTTTTGTTTCAGGTTTTGTGTTTTGTTAATAATAGCGAGTGATAAAAAATTGTTTCAAATGAAAAAAACCTGCCTACAAACGGAATAAATGTACAGTTGTAAGTTGACTTGACTTATCAGCAGGAGAAATGTTTCATATCGTTTAAAAACATTAGTTCCAGACGGAGAGGGATGGCACAAGAACACTGTGTTCTCAGTTTTCCTTCAATGGTTGTCGGCAAAAGTTGCGCGCTATCGGCTGAAGGGTTAGGAGACTGCGAGCTGCTGCTTCAGCAGCATTATCTACAGCATGAATCCTGGCGGGGTTCAAAGTCCACGGATGCCATCAGAATGAAAGAGAGATTCCACCGATTCAGCACCTTAAATTCGTGAAAGTTGTCCTGAACTTAGAAAACTAGTTATAGCTCTCTTAAACATAGTGTAGTTTTGCTGGGTTTTAACACATTTGGGCAGCTTATTCCACACTGATATGGTATTAACTGAAAAGACCGGTCGGTTCTTAACTGTTCGTGCCGTAGGAAGAAATAAAAATACGTCTTGATGACTGGCACATCGAGAGAGCTCAAGCTGTCTCATTGTACTATGCGGATTAAAGGTTTGACCATTCAAAAGTTTAAACAGTTAAAAAAAACCTTCTGCAAACGACGAAGCCATAGGGGATCCAGCTTTATAAGTTTGCACTTTTGTTGGTAGTTTAAGTTTCGTTTTTCTGTAGTGAAAACTCTTCTAGTGACGGAGTGCTGCACCGATGCTATTTCTTCCGTCCACTAGTGCGCAGAAAACGGAAAAGGGGCGAGCAGTATTCAAAACAAGTTCTCCGTAGATAATATAAAGGCTAGTTTTAACCTTGATAGTCTTAAAATTTCTAAGGATAAATTCACACATGCGTGGGGTTACAGATAACATTGGAAATAGTACTCGTTGTGTGCGATTACCCAAATATGAAGTTATGAAGTTCAGAGACTTGCTCCCTATGCCGAAGGAGGCTTGTTTCTGAAGGAGGAGGTTATGATCGACCCAATCAAAAGGCCTTAGTAAAATCAAAATACAGGCTATAAGTTGCACAATCGCTGTCTCTAGATTGCAGCGCATAAGCAAAGAGGTAGAGCTGACAGGTTTCACAAGATTGTTTCTCGATAAAGTCATGTTGAGCTTGATTGAGCCAGTTGTTCTCAGTCAAGTGACGCATCATCTTTTCTTTAATTAAGTTCTCCAAGATCTTAGAGGCTGCGGCAAGTGTATTTATTGGCCTTAAGTTGTCGAATGACGTCGATTGGTCATGCTTGCGAATTGGCAGTATGTGTGATTACTTCCACAACGAAGGAAAGGTTTTGCTCTCAGAATCAAGATTAAATACCTTACAAAGAATAGACGGAATGATATCATTCGCTTCAGCTTTTAGAAGGCTAACTGCGACGCCATCTGGTCCTGGACTATACGATTGACGATAACGACGAATGGCTACAGTCACATCCCAGACGGAAAAATTTATGGTTTCGAGTATGGCACCCGTCCAAGCCTGCATAACCGGAGGTGCAGCGAAAGAGCTTTCACTAAACGTTCAACTTAGCGTCAGCTTTGGGGTTTCCTAAAGCATCTTATATTATGGGGTGTTGCGTTTTCCTCTGCGCTTTAACTGTACGTAAAAAGCGTTTCGTAATATTAAGGAACGGATTTTTAGCGAAATGAGCCTCATCGGCTATCTGCTTTTCTTTGGAGAGCTTCTTAGCCTGCTCAAAGATCAGTGTGATCAGGGGCAGAACGGAATTGTCGTTCTGTAGATGAAAACGACGGGAGAGTTTACGCAGCCTACGACGGAAAGACAGAGGAAGGTACACTTCATCCTTGACATGTATTACTTTCTTACGGGGACAAAGTGGACTATGAGTGGATCCAACACTTTGTACAGTGCATCGGTACAAACATTTACATCCAAACATTGGAAAAAGTCAGACCAGTCGAGAGCGTTTAGATATGCCAGTAGGTCAGCCGTGTTTGGTGACCGGAAGTCATGATAAAGACTATACTTTTGGAAAAATCTTTTATCCGCCTCCAATTCTAGTTCACTAACAACTGTAAGATGGTCTGAACGCCCAAGTGCGTCTAAGGATGACACTCTAAGTGTTTCGCATCCACTACAAACAACTAGGTAAATAATGTTTGCTCCTCGAGTGGGAAATTCGACTACCTGATCCCACTTGCCGATATCTATTGCCTCAAGTAATTTCTCGAACTTTAAAGGACTGGATGGCGGGAACCATTGCACGTCAGGAAGTTTAAAATCGCCTGGAATCAAGCAATACTTAAGATCCAAGTCAGCTGTGGCATGAAATGCCTGCGAGAGACAAAGATCGTAGTCTGCATTGGCATTCGGTGGGCGGTAAAGAAAGCCAACAGGTAAGGAGTATTTTTTATGCGAATTATGCGAATTTTTCGAATTTTTCGAAATATTAGAAAACAATCATAAAGCGGCATTTATGCATGTTCTAAAACATAAGTGGTAACGAACAACCCTAGGAAAATGTCTTCCTAAAATCAATATTAGAAGTACTAATTCTGTGTTAAGAAAAAATAGGGTTTTCCTTTATAATCCTTATGTTGCTTATCCGTACAAAATAGCTTTGAATCAAAACAATAAACGTAAATGTTTTATGAATTGAAATGAGATAATACACCGCTTTCTCAATACTTAAAAAAACACCTTTCCTTAATTAAAATATGCTATTTATATTCAGCATTCAGCGTCTTCATTTTTTAACTGTTAAATTAACATTCATTACGACGTTTTTTATAAAATCATACAAAATGAGATTATGATGAATATAATTTACAACAAAATGCTTTTGGATGTGAGTTTATATGAAGATGACCAGGTGGTTCATAATTATACATTTCAGAAAGATAAAAACACATTTGTGAACAAAAAGACCTTCCAAAACAGGTGTCCACATTATGTTTTTCCTAAGATCTATGAAAAAAATATTCAAAAAATAACCCTTTTGAAAGGCATGTTAATGGGATATTCAGCCGACGCATTTCTGTAAATATTAAATTATTCGAAGGATAATGTCAAAATTGAACCGGAGTTTTCTGAAAAGTAACTACAATTACATGAAGATAAATAATTATTTATAAATAGAAATGCAAAAATCAACGTTTCTTCTTATTATTTTCCGAAATGGTTGACTAGCTTCATGATCTATTATATCCTTGCGAATACAAAACGAGTGGCCATAACTATGGTGATAATTTGAACTAATAACCATTCTGCAGCAGGTATGGTTTCCAAATTATGCACAAGCGGAAATTAAATTTTTTAAATGATATATATTCAGCAAGATTGGATTTTACGAAATTGATCGGTATGATTTATGATCAACTTTGCTTGCGTTAATCGTAAACTTAACGCTGTAAAAAAATGAGCTTAGAGCCATTTCGCTGCATTATGCGGCAAAATTTCACAGATTCGAAAAAAAAAATTAAAACGAAAACGTTTCCTTGGTTTCCAAAGTAAATACGCTTTCATCAACTTGAACTTGCTTACATTTGACTTACTTTGAACTTCCTTCTCCGGTTTTGCAATAGCTATTTTTTTTAAATTAACGTAACTCATTTTTTGACTGCTTGCATAGCAACATACTTATCAAGTAAAATAGAGATGCTACATAGTTCATAATGTAGAAACTTCCACTTTTGTCATGAAATTGACACGAATTTATACAGCTTCTTTAAATTTGCAAATTATCGATAGGAGATATGATGAGGTCCATATAATAAAGGCAAAAATGTACAATATGAGTCTATGCATCTGTTTACCGTGTCCCGTAAACTGGTTGTTGCGACGGTTCAGTTCTGTCCTCTCAAACCTTAGCAGAACATGTGAAAGTAAGTAGTTGAGTTGCCAGTTGTCAGTTCCTACTGTTGTATCTTTTTTTGCGATAAAAGTTGTGAGTACTAATCAAGAGACAGCAGTTTCTAAGCTAGGACACAGTTGAGGTCTCTAAATTTGGCTGTACTTTCTCCTTTCAACGCTGTGGAAACGTTGATAAATTTTAAAAGGACAGAGTATGAGATCGTACAACATGCACTTGGGTAGACTTAATCAGGTTTGGGGGACCATGCCGCCAATCGTCATCTGCAATTCGCAAAAGCCTATGCGCAAAGTGGACCATGTGTTTCTCTCCAAAAAGGATACAAAATTACGAGTGAATGGTTTTAACAATCATTTGCAATAAAATATATATTTATTTTTCAAGTATCAGCGGACATTCTTTGTCTCATAGCTGAGAGAAACAAAAAACAGGTCTCAGTGATTAACAAGCTGAATATAATTTGGGATTTCGTTGAGAAGACAAATTTTGTCAAATCAAAAGTCATGTGAGAAAATATTAACAAGAATGAGCTCTGCAGTATGCTCTGCCAAACAATCGTAACCACTGCGTCTTTTAAGCAAGTTGATGCAGCGTGTGTTCACTGCTGTAAAGCCTTGTATTGTCGACTGCCTGATCGAGAAAGGCGCCGAGCCTGAGGGTTTTGGTAAGTGAAATTTCCAGTTGAAAAGGTTGGGCCGTCGACAGTTTTCTACAATAAAAATGGCATCCCGGAATCATACAAAACAACAGCCGTGCCCGTCTCCCACTAACGCAAAAACGAGGATTTACAGTAATCGTTTCACCCCACGTGGACTTATAGTTGAAATTGCGTTGTCCCATTGAAAAAGAGTGCGATGATTCGGCCGGCGTTAAGTAGTACTGAACATCGTTTGTTGTTCTTCAATTGGTTTGACGTGGATGCTGGATACACTAGAAGAAGCCAAAACAAGAAAACTGCAGTGTGTTGGTTTTTACAAAAATATCGTGTGTGTCTCTGATGCACTAACTCAGGGGTAAGGAGTGCATTGCCAATGCCTACTAATAAGCCACAAATGACATTCCTGTACTCGTTTGTTTGCATCAGATGGCAGCCGTAAATAAGACTGTTCAGGAAACTTTTAAGGAATTTGACTCAGCACAACATAGGATCCGGTGCTCGAAAAGTCTTCTGCCTTAAATGTATTGTTCTTATTTAAAGTCTTTTTTACATCTCCAGAACATCTGGATAATGGAGAAAGTTTTATTGTTATTTATAAACGCTTGGTTCTTCTTATAGTTCTTTTAATACTTAATATGCCTAACGCTGTTCATAATTTTTGCTAAGATTTCCTCACTGCATTCACACCGGTATTGAAGTAATTATTACATTTTAACAAACTTATGATAGTTGCATGGTCTTCAGCGACCAATTTATTTTTAGAAACAGAATGTAGGAGAATCACGCAAGAAATGAAAATGAACTCATGCTGCCTGGCGCAAATGACATATATGCACGCAGCCATGGATCGCAAAATAAAACATATGATTTGTGGAAGTGTACATTCGAATAAATGGAGCGATTAAAACTCCTACTTCATGCATTTATGGAAAGACCGAATAGCCGAAATCTTTTCTGTCTGAATTTGTGAATGCAAAGTATTGATCTGATTTTCGGTTATGTTGGTACAGCCCGAACACAATTTATCACTTCGGAAATCCTGAGCGTACAAGAACAAGGGAATCGTACTGACGACCGATTAATGCAGTTAGAAGCGACTCTCAAAGGGTGGACATTAGGCCAGTATCAAAGAGGCAGGCGCGAGCGACACGGCCCAGAGACCGAGTTGTGGTTGTCTGGAGGTCTCGCTGAGGACATATACACAGGCGTGTGTAAGCAAGCTCGGGCATGGCCACTGGTCGAGATTGAATGGGGAGCAATGACTGCTGGCCCTTAAGTATGCTGCCACCACTAAAAGCGGCATTTGTTGCTGGAGATGGGCTCCTGATTACCCGAAATTCTGCTATTGGCCGAGACGTGCTACCAATGAAAGAAGGAAACGCTTATGTACAAAAAACTGTTATCTTGTTCTGCTTACTCTTTCTAGCACGTAACTGGGGGACATAACTGGTAAGAACATAGGAAAACACCTGATTATAAAAGTGGCAACGCAGGTGAGATCAACTAAGGATATACATAATGTTGGAACAGAAACCACTTGATAAAAGTTTACAAGCAACGAGTTAACATTACTTAGCGACTGCGATTTGATGACACGATGAACATGGACATACAATATGTTTGCAGGCAAGATGTCCAAGCTGAAAAGCCGATATACATTTGTACACAGTAGGGGAGTATGAAAATTATATAAGAAGTGAAGGTGATGGCCCAAAAACGTCTTCATGCCTGCTGAGTTATATTTTTCCGTTGCTTACTCTTGAAGATCTGGACCACGCCAAATCCATACAGGGTTTGCATAAAAAGGAATGTTACATACATTTTTTAAGTACTGGTTGTATATTTTTTTGACATCGCCGTATAAAGATGTATATGTTGCTTCGTCATGGAAGCTAGGTGGCCTTTTTAAATGGAGAGTTTTTACCCAATGGCGTTCAAGAGTCAACTTCAAATTTTATTCCAGCCAGTCTGTTGTCCTAGGATAGGCGTTTTTTGAGGAAATTTGTTACAATTTACAACTTGTCTCCCCACCGAAGTCAATAAATTGCCTTCAAATAGCTGAATTGCTAAGGATTTCTGCAACACATGCTTGTTTTGTCAATGAAATTTCCATAATGGTTTTATTGTGTATGTATTTTTTTTACTTTTGAGTAACACAAAGATGATGCAATGTGCATATATGGAAGGAAGACCGCAAACCTGTCTTTCTAGACACATACTTGACATATTTTACCTAAACTTGGCAGAGGAACGTGACATCGTGCCTGGAGTGTGCATATATTTGTTTATTTAAGTCTGTTATCGGTGGTTTAACACAATCTACAGTCCAGAATGTAACTTATGTAGTAAAGTGGCAAACATTTGCAGCAAGTATTCAACATATAATTAATAAACTTCTAGTGCACTTCTTTTCCGACAATAATGCGTTATCAGTAACCAGCACTTAAGTTAATATGCTGAATGAAATATATTCACCATTCTGTGAACAGGTATGATTGAAAGTCTCCGGTATTTAATAACATGATATTATAGTACACACCGCACAAACAGAAAGGTAAGAACCGCAGCGTTTTGCAGCATATGATATTTCTTGAATATCAAAAACGTTAGTAATGAACTAATTGGGTTTACGTTTTATTCAGTGATAATAAATCAAGGTGAGTTCTTTCACAGTCACCAGCATTTTTCGTCTAAAGTTTATACCATAAAAACATCAACAATCCCAAAAGCGTGCTAAGCCATGCATGCATATTTTTATCTTAAAATTGTCCATGTACTGCATAAAAATGCAATGCTACTTGCATATATTAAGTAGTGTTCTTGTAGTGACAATGTTTCTGTCTGCTTACAAACCCGTCCATACTGCACCTCCACGCAAGCAATAGGGCCATAATTGTCATTCAGGTATCGGTGCTGCTAAGGCGACAGCTTGAAATAGTTTTATTCAATTTTCTTATCCGGGTTGGCCCTAGTAACCATTGATAACCACCACCCCCTTTTGAAAACACGTAATTGTCTTAAAAACACAGCAATGTTAAGGGTTTTTGCAAAGTCTGACTGTTGTTATCAGTATGACACAAAGGTGCAAATTGTTTCTGCATTCTTTAAACTTTGAATATACGCCTTTAAACAGCATGAAGTGGAATACATGTGCATACACGGGGCACGATGGTAAACAAGTCTTATTTATCACTTGTGCCTGGATAGCCGCCCTTTCTTAATGAAGCTAGCGATCAAGTACCTATTTCAACCTGTGGTTTTTATGTAGCTGAGTTTCAATCGGGCGTCGCGCAGGTTTTCAGAACCCTTGCAGCAATTGAAAATAGCACGTCCCCTCAGACACTAGAAGGCCTTATAAAAGCGAACATCGTGAAGAAGAACGACTTAAATTGGAAAACAAACGTTATTTAATCTTAATTTTTTTCTAATTCATGGAAACAGTGGGATTTCTCTTTCAGTTTCCAAGTACTCATCAGTCATCTAGGATTGTTTTATTGGTTCCGGAAGAGATAATTTCAAACATTTCGCCTTATGTTGTTTTCATTTTTTTAAATGCATGACGCACAAAAAGCAAGAATGTTTACTAAGCACGTAACAGATTAGGACTTGAATAAATGTGCTTTCACCGATCTAGTAGAGAATCAATTAAGCTACGATTTGCCCAGAAGCTCGAAAGGCAAGCCCTCAGGACGGTCACATAGTGACCAAATGATACGATGAAGTGGATGCGACAAAGCAAAGGGAGACCAAATGAATATTTCTGGCTTATAAGCTGTCAACAACCTGTCATACCCAATCTGCAGGGTCAGCATTCCCGACATTTGAAGGCAAAATATTTGGTCTTTGAGTTCAGAACACTACTTCTAGTCTCCGCTTTCCCTTCATTCTCGGTTGTGATCAGGAATTTGATGAATGAATGTGCTTTCACTTTTACGCTTTTCACTATCCGGTACCTTCAAATTGGCGAAAGGTCTGCCTGGTTTTTCTCCATGCAATAAGCCTTCATGTAGTTTTCTTTAAGAAACGCTTTTGGGAAGTATCAACTCAAATTTATGGATAAACATATAATATGACAAACTGTCCGCTAAAACACTTATGTTAGTTAAGTAACACAAAAAGGCAAGTTTGCTAGTGTACGCAGTACAAAAACCGACGAGTAATGCTCGTAATTACGTGATAATGAAATCTACGTACTCCTAATGCCGGCAGCGAAGCATCTAGCAGGGCAAAATAACAGCAAATAAACACTCCCCGGAGTCAATTGCTTCAACGGCGTAGCAGGTTGAAAAAAAATTTGATCCTGAAAGTTCAGGATTTATGGGTTTCCTCCGTATTCCTCAGTTAACGCACTTACGTTCGAAATAAATATTAAGAACGAGTTTCTTTTCTGTGCTCTGGTATAGCAACATATTAAACAAATGCCTATTTATGTACTTTATGACTTGTAATACTTGCACAAAATTATTTCATATTGTTTGTAAAAAATATATTCTGAAATATGTTTTCTTGTTCGGAGAATGTAGGTTGGCTTAAAATGCTAACATGGTTTTAACACCAAATCATAGCCCTCTTTAAAGGCTTACAGCTTTCGATGCTATTTATGTTATTTGTAACTTATTCATTATAGTCCATCATGTTTGTTTCTCTTATGAAACTTATGAGATGTTTTCTAATAAACCTTTAGAAATGCGGCACATTTTTATCGCGGAAAGACTGTTGCTTTTGGTTTCAAGACCCT
>JAYGXS010000003.1:91398443-91408809 GCA_036362985.1 Ligula intestinalis | reverse complement strand
TTCACTTGAAACAAACTCCCTATCTCGCCCAGTATTGACAAAACAAAAACCCTGAAACAAAAGCAATACTGGCGGCAACATAGGGAGTTTGTTTAAGGTTTTTTCCGGTCTTCGAGGTGTTGGAAGGCGCCCAAGAGGTGCATTACCAACTCTTTACAATTGCCTGTAAACTGGCATAATACACATATTATTAACAAAATATTAGCAGTGATTTTTTTTACTGAAAGCGGCTAGGGCCATGTTGTATTGTAACACATGCTAAATAAATAATAAAAACAATTTATGTTTAACCCCCGAAGGGCATCGTCATTGTACACTTAGTGTTGTGGAAAAATAAATAGAAAGTTCATAAAAGCTGCTTCCATGAAACAACCACATTGAAAAAAGGGAGCGTTTAGTAGTCTTGGTAGATTAATTCATATTCACCAACATATCATCGTTTTAAAAGAGTTGTCAACGCATAGTGAACTAATGAGGAAGCAGTGAAAAAAACTCCTACCATTTAAGCTGGGACGGAGTTTAGCTAACCCCCGCTTAAAAAACAAAAACGTAGGAGAAAAAAATGTTTCAACAAAGTTAAGGGGGTTGGTTGAGAGGATTGATATTAGTGCAAATAGGGCAGGACTGTTGGTGAGAACGAATGAGGGTTGGAAACGCTTCTTGTAATTGGAGAAATCATATTAAAGCGGACACTGTCGTTCACCATTGTTACACCGCCCGACTGGCTCCATGTTCAAACATCAGTAAGGTGAGACCAGAGGATGCCTACGCGAACAACAGGGTCGACAAGAGAGTGAACGGCAGAGGTCACCTGATCATCAACGAAACGCCGGAGATGTGACCTTGTAGACTTCGGAGTTAAGCGACAAGCTGGCGAAAACAGCAGAGCAGCCATGAACATGACTAAAGACCACGAAGCCTATCGTGAGGGTTGTAAAACGGAAAATGGGGAAAACGGCAATGACGACTCGACATGGAAGTGGACGAAACATTGTTGCAAATATCACTCATAGGATGAAGAAATAGCCATGGATGGAAACAAATTGATATAAACATAACAAACTCAGATACCAGGGGGATCCCTTTCAAAGTCCAAAAGTTGTGTGTTCGGGAAGGAGACGGAAAACAAGGACGTCATATCTACCAAAGTTAAGTGTTTCCGTAATTTGACTTTAACACCTGCTAAGTTTGATGGCACCCTAATTTCGAGGGGAATATTATTCCAGATGAAGGCATATTTGGAGGCAAAGAAGTGATAATGTTTGTAAGTGGAGCTTAAATATGTGCAATAATGCTGGAGGAATAACGAGTGGCATAAGATCTATCTGCGAGATTGAGAGCATCGATTCGTGGAAGGTTAGGAGTAGAGTTAACGTGAAAGAGGAAACAGAGGCCCGCTTTTAGTCTTCTGACCCAAATAACCGTTCATGTTCGCTAACTGACATCTCTCCGTATAAGAAATAGTGGATCGAAGCATTCATTTGACCAAAGAGGGGAGAACAGTATTATAGGATGGTAAAACATAAACGCGAATCATGTTTTACTTCATTTCCAGCAGGAAGAAACTGTGTGATCTAAAACAACATACTTTTGCAGCCTTCGCAAATATTCAATCCGCAAAAGGCGACAATGCTACTTTATTTTTGTAGCTAAGAACTAGATCTTTAATAGTGAATCGTTCTAAAAGTGGAGTATTTTGAAAGACGAGGGGACAAAGAAGCTTGGCGGTACCGAAACGCATGAAACTGCAACTGGATGGAGATAATTCCATCTGCTTGGTAGCATTCCAAGGTGAGAGTGTAAGTAGATCAAAATTTATTTTCTCAAGGCATATACTTGCCATGTACTTAGAAAATCAGTATATGCATTTGCAGTCGTCTGCATAAATGAGATTGTGTGAATTTTTTAGAACAGTCGAAATTTCTTTTACAAATGGAATGAAGAGTAAAGGACCCAAGACAGTGCTTTGACAAACGCCACTCGTGATTATCTGAGAAGTGGAGTACCTATTACCTACTAGGAACGTCTGGCTGCGGTGAGACAAGTAGTAAACCGATGAAGTTGAGGAGAGGGGGACGGATGCCAATGGCTTCCAATTTTACTAGAAGCCGTATGTGATATACCTTGTCGAATATTTTGCTCAGGTCAAAGAAGATAACCACCACAGATTGCTCCTCGTTACGGAGGGAAGTGGCGTGGTTTATAAAAGCTAAGTGACACGTTTCGAATGAGCTTCCGTGTAGAAAAACATGCTGCGAGTCACTTAAAAGCTTATTTTTAGGCATAAATCGAAAACTTGATTAAAAATTATCTTCTGCAGAAGTTAAGCAAAGGGCTGTAGTTTTATAAACACCCCGATAGTTATTAATATCTGAACGAGATCCTGATTGAATGACTGGAAGAATAATGGATGTCTTCCAAGTGTCAGGAAAGTAACCATTTAATATATAGACAGAAAATATATGGCTTAACAATTTGGGAAAGTTGGACACTCTTTTCATAAATGAATTGGGGTACCATCAGTTCCCGAATAGTGCGATTTTTTTGAAACAAATTATCTGCTTAGAAATTAATTATATGGAAAAATCAACGTTTCCGAGTATAGTGTCTGAGTATGGTTGAAACGACAGGACCGGTTTGTATTCTGTTGTAAAATGCTTCGCAAAGGAAGCATTGAATAATTCAGCCTTATCAGACTCATCTTGTACATTTCATTTAAAATTTTAATCAAGCGCTGGGGTATTTCAATATCTCGTTTTGAAAAGGACCTACAACAAAAGAGTTGTCCAACCGATTTTGCAGAGTTTGACTCGCTCAGGGCGGAAGATTTTCTGTGCTGCTCACGTGCAAGATGAAACTTTGACGCTAATTTGGAGATCTCTGAGATTCTAAGATGCATACACAACGAACTAGTAGATCGATCTTTCAGCTGCCTCCTCAATTTCTTTAGTCTGGGCAAAATAAAATGTGGGACGGTCGATTCGGGTGTGTAAGTTTCGCAATTTTAGTGGGCTCAAATTCCAACATTTTATTAGAAACGACTGACATGAGTTCAGAAAGATATGCAGCGTCGTTAATGGAGGTGAGGCCCTGCCAATCTAATGAGTCAAGAAAAGTGTTGATTAAGCTAATATCTGCGAGGTCATACGCATGATAGGTACGACTAGCACCAGCCTTTTTCGTAGAGGGAAGTGGAAGGCAACCGTTAATGCGGACCATTCTTAAGACTAGTGTTTTTTTAAATAACTGACTAACCACCTGCGTATTTTAATAAATATATTTGGGTCCGCTTGATCGGTGCCACTCTACATTCAGTTTTGTACCTCAGACACTGTCTTCTCTTATTTTGCTTTGCGTGCCGTGAACGTTTTTAATATACATTGAAAACTGCAACTTTTCATCTATTATTTGAACAACAGTTAAAAGTTAAAACCTCAGCACATTTTGAGTAAAAGGTAAATATGAAGTTAAAACCACTCCGAAGTTCAAGAGGATGGTCCATAAAAGAAACTTGTTCACTTGTACCAACAAATAATGCCTTTGTTCTGACAACGTTACATGTTTGAGTTTGTATGATGTCAAATACAATCAAATTTACCGCATTATCTTCCTCGGAAATAGAAAATGCAGGATAACGGAGAACTAATTATCTAAACAAATGCATGAATATTTTGCGACTAAACAAAGGATGGCAGATTCCATAAATGCTCAAAGCTGTATGTACAAAAACAATTATTAGGAAAGAATTCATAAATTCCTTGGTCGCAAACATTTTTCGTCATTGCCTTTGCTTGGTTCCATATTTCGTCATAGTTTTTCTGATGATTGTTTAACGCGCTTAGTTTTTTGACTATAGACTACTGAATCCTATCAAATTAAGCTAAAACGCTAAAGTTCTGCTAATCCTGTGAATATGATTCAGGACATAATTTAACTGGATAATTTAGCGTATACCTGGGCAGGTTATTGTGAACAATTGAGTGAATTAAATAATAAGAGGGGCTTTGGATTTGAAAACTACCCCACTTTTTAAGGTTATTGGAAGAAATAGTTTCCATTTTGTTCAATAATGATTATTAAGGGAAGAAGGCTTTCGCCCTTGAGCTCCCTATTCACAACGAAAATCGCATAATAGGTTCACCGTGCCAATAGGACATAATACAAATGTACAAATGTAGGCTTAACATCAGCGATAATTGTGAGCCAGTTGCGAGGTGCTGCTACTGACACTTTGTTCATTATATCTGTCACAGTTACTCAGCAAATGAGAATCAACTTTGTGTTAAAACATGTCAACAGTATCTGAAAGGACCACATCTTCCGGGAGTCCGTTCCACGATCGAATGATCCTCTGAGAGAAGGCGTTTCCTCGAACGTCGATACGGGCCGGTTTCCTCTGTAGTTTAAAAGGATGACCTCGCAGATGGTCAGTCTGAGCCAATTCAAAGAAATCATCAAATTGTAGGGCGCAGTCTTGGCCTCTAACAATTCGGTAGGTTTGTATGAAGTCCCCGCGGAGTTGCCTATAAAAGAGAGGGAAAAGATCAAGTTCGGTCAGTCTGTCTTCATAAGGCAGATTATTAAGATACTTGACCATCTTCGAAGCCCTCACCTGAACCCGTTCCAGGTGCAGGTAATCCCTCTTGAACCACGGACGCCAGGCCTGGACAGCACACTCCAAGTGGGACCGAACAAACGCTCCGCAGGTTTTCCTGAAGAGCTCCCTGTCAATGTTGACGAATCCCCGCCTAATCGCAAACAGCACCTGTGTCGCGCGTTTAGCTGCCTTTACACACTGAGTAGATGGTTTAAGTGAGGAATTTATTAGAACGCCGAGATTTTTTTGTTTGTTCACATTTGAAAGCGGGTAGGTATTGAAAGGTATTGAAAAGAATCGTTCTATTCATCAGTCCTTTTAGTACGGAGTCTTAAAACCACACACTTAATAATGTTGAATTTTAAAAGCCAAAGACCAGATCCGCAGCTTAGTCGGTTAAGACTCTCTTGAAGCGCTTTCCTATCGGCGTCAGACCTGATGGCTCTCCAGAGTTTGACGTCGTCGGCAAACATGATAGCGCTGCAACCCAGGTCGTTGACACATTCGTTGATTTAGATGAGGAAGAGCAGTGGCCCTAAGACAGAGCCTTGGGGGACGCCACTCAGAACAGATGAAGGGTTTGACTTTGAGTCACCGATGCACACAGTTTGCGAGAGCCCTGTGAGAAAATATCTGATCCATGCCAGCAGGTTTCCTCTTACGCCAATTTATGACAATTTATATGTTACACGCTGATGTGGGACGATGTCGAATGCCTTCTTGAAGCCCGTATAGATGACGTCAACCTTACCACCTTCATCTAGTGCGCGAGTCCACTGCTCAGTGGAGAGTAGAAGGCTGGAAAGGCAAAAATGGTTCTTTCTGAAGCCGTGTTGGAGCCCTGAGAGTAGGTTGTTCTCCTCCAAGAACTCCATTGTTGTCTTCTTTATTATCGTTTCCATCACCTTACAGCAAATGAAAGTTTGGCTGACGGGCCGGTAATTGTTAACCTTCGTTCGGGCTCCGCCATTGTATATCGGGTAAATATTTGCTATTTTTCATTCAGATGGCACTTTTCCTAGTTTAAATGAAGACCGAAAGATATGTGCTAGGGGCTCTGAGAGTTCGCTTGCCAATTATTTCAAGAACTTGGCTGGTATATTGTCTGGACCGGATGACTTTGCTTCTTTGAGGCTCTGCAGCTCCCTGTCAACTACAGATCTTTGAAATAGTAGAAAATGAAATGCTGGACCGGCGTTTGCAACAGCACTGTTGGCATTATCAAAATGAAGCTCGGTCTCCCTAGTGAAAACCGAGGCAAAGAACCGGCTACATTACTCGGCTTTTTCGTCATCCTCAACGACTTCTCCGTTAACACCATTCTAAAGTACTGCGACATGATCCTATGTTTTTTAATCTACTGTCAATATAGCGGAATAGAATTTTGGGCTTTTCTTCGGCCTGTTGGAGGATTCTTGATTCATAGTTTTTCCTGGCCTGGCGAATATATTTTTGTACTGCATTTCTTTGGCGTCGGAATTCCTCGAGTTTAACTGGCGACCCAGTTTTCCTGAATAACTCCTATTACCTATTCTTCTTCAGTTGCCTGTTAAGGTCTCTCGTCACCCAGGCAGGACGACTACTCGTCTTGTGTACCTTGACCGGACAAATGCGCTTAAGCAGATCTAATGCAACCCTCTTGAGTGATCTCCAATCCTCCTCCAGATTACCCTTGAGTAGGCAGTCCCAATTCACGGTTGATAATGCATTCTTCATTGAATTGAAATCTGCCTTCCATATGTTTGGCTGGTCCTCCGTTTTCCTCAGCCGTTGAGTATGGAGTGATATATCCCACATTAGCGTCGTATGATCACTCTTACCGAGCAGAGCACTTAAATGACCTTCATCTATGTAGGACGAATCCTTCGTGAAAATGAGATCCAAACAAGTAGCCCGCTGGTTTTCTCGAAATCTGGTTATGCCCTTAACGTTCTGAACTAGAGACAAGTCAAGCGTGAGATCTATTAATTTGGAAATAAAGGAAATTGACGCCGTCTCAACTGTCAGGTTGTTTCACTCAATTGCAGGGGCGTTGAAGTCACCAACGATGACAAATTCCTGGTGGCTAGCAGCTTCTTTCACCAGACCAAAGCGTGAGTCATCGGCTCCGCTCAGAATGTTTGGTGGCTGGTTAATGGCCAGGAATTCAAGATTCTGTGCATTCGCCTTCTTGATCTTTAACCAGACGGATTCATACTCCAGGGCTAGGGTGTGTTCTCTTTCTACAACAGAGATTTCAGTTCTGACATACACGACAACCCCACCTCCTTGTCGGTTTTGGCGGTCTTTGCGGAAAACCTGGTATGCTGGAATCGAAATCTCCGAATCTCCGAATCTGCTATTTCTGCTTTTAGCCATGTTTCCGTTATGGCAACTACATCAGTTTTCCGCTCCGAAAGTACTGCCTTGAGTTCATCAATTTTTGAGGGAAGACTTTGGGCATTAGTGTAAAGAAAGCTCAATTTAGACTTAATCACCACTTTATGCAGGTGGTTGCCATTTGCGTGAGATTGCATACAGGGAGCTGTCGTTGCTGATGGAGACTGACTGTTGTCCATCCCGACTAGGTTGTAAGTGTTATCGGCTTTGTCCAGAGGAGTGAACTTGGGACATGGACGATCTCCCCGTTCAGAATTGGAAGATTGCTCTCGCCGAGTTCGCATCTCCTGTGGAGTTCTACTTTTAGCAATCTCCATTTCTCACGTTCCGCGGGGGAAAAATCTATCTGAAAAAAACCCATCGGATGTGAGTATCTAAGTATTGGTTTCCTGCTTAACAAAAGCTGGACCTCAGCCTCACTCTTCAGAACAACCTTCAACGGTCTTGGCTGGCGTTGTTTATCTTTTGAGTCTGTTATACGGCCCTTTCGGAATGCCTTTAGATCTTCGACTTTCTCCTTACCCTTAAGGAGAAAATTTCTAATATTCTTTAAATAACTTCCTGTCCACTTCTTATCTTGATTCCGGAGTATCGGAAGTACCTTCTGTCGTAGACCCTGCAAGATCAGAGTCAATATTTCCCCTCGCTCCTCCTAGGACATTTCTACATATATTACGATCTAGGTTATTGTGGATGCAACCGTCCGTAAACATTGTTTTTCTACACTGCTGGAATTATTTTTCTTGCGCGGCCGATCTTTTGAAGTCGGAATTGAAGAAGATTTTCTTTTCCAACCAATTCGACCGAGACGCAACCTATTTAAACCGAACACAACCTCTTCGAACCAGCAAATTCGCGGCCTAGTAAAAGAAATCGTCAAGATCAGAATATTTTTGAGACCTTTAAAGTCTGAGTCATTTCCCAATATTGAATACACTTTTTCAAATAAATTTAAATTGCTAATTAAAAAATAGCTACAGTATTTGCTAAGTTCCCTCTGATTATTTGTCGTAAGTCATAATCTGAAAATCATATCAACTGTTTTTTTTCTGAACGTAATAACTAATGCAGTTTGTAAATCAATTTTAAAAGATTTTAATTACTAGCTGCGGCAAAATCATATAGGCTGAATTTTTATAAATCACCCTACATTTAAAGCAGATTTTTATCAAAATTATGAGTACGAAAAGTATAGCTCATCGTAAGATATCTGCTCCCAGACCCAAGCGGTGCCTGCCCACGCCTATTAGTCAATGCCTTGATATCAACATGCAGCCCATTGTCAAGGCTAAGCAAATTGATTTATCTGCATTACAGAACTGTTATGACTTCATGATGAAGTTTGGTTATGTTTTGTCAATACTAGACAATCTGGTTGATGGCAAGTTATCAGATGTGCCGTCGCAAGATTGCAAAATGTAGACTCCCTCGTCCATCTTATAACCACGGAAGCTTTTGATAGACAAAAGCAAAGCTTTAACTTTATACTAAAAAATACCTCCATATAAAGTGACACTTTGGGTATTGCAAAATATTTTCTATGTTCGGGTGGTTTCAACTGCAAAATTGCAGAAGCCAAAAGCCTCCAATCGCGTAGCAAAATCCCGCCCATCCTAGTTAAATTGTTTTCACCGATCGAGGTGGACTCAATCATTGCTCAACGAGGTCGCATTTCCTTATATAAAGAAATGACTAAAATTTTCCTCTGTCGAGATCATACACCAATGGAGCGAAGAAATACGGCTCTCCAGTGACATAGACCAATTACTTTTCAGCCTACTATTCCTAAATCTGTTCGTAGTCCCGATAAGGTAAATGCACCCGCTAATCCTCCCCCCCGCATACCTAACCATACACCCACTAATGTCAGTGCACCCGTTATCCCTGCCTTCCAGGTGTCTGTTCATAGTCCCAAAACCGTCAGTACGCCTGCTATCCCTACCTCCCGAATATCTAGTCATAGGTCCATAAACATCAATGCACCAGTTAGCACATCCCTCCTGATATCGGGACCGTCAATGCCCGCCGCACCGTCATCTACTACGATTAATACTAGTCCAATACATTCTCTGTCCAACAATCGATAAACTACGCCACCTCTAACGCGGCAACAAGTTCATTAAGAATGTTGCCAACACCATCGAAATCGTTTAGGCCGAGGGTTTTTCCACCAAAACCTAGCTCCTTTTTTGACCATGGGAGTCATATTATTCCCCCGTATAATGCGTTTTTGAACACGCCGGGCCCGAAACAAGAAAAAAATAATTTGTACAGCAGTAACCCTAACTGGTATAGTTTTAAATCTAATCGGAGTTGCCGTACAGGACGTTCACTGATTAAGACCACTAGTCCTTACGCCAGCGGCGCTAACACTAATTTTATGTCACCGATTCCCCCTATCAGTTCCTTTACCCATCCTCTACCACCCAAACCTGTTAACTTCTACATGTCTTCTCATCTCCCCCCATTACTCCCAAACGCCCCAGAAGCTTATTTTGGTTTACCCTCTCCTCATTTTTCCCTGCCAGAGAGCGAGGCCCCTAGATATCTCAGACCTTATCAGCCATCGATTGTCGGCTACCCGTATGCTAACAGCTCCATCCCCGTCAGTACTTATTTCACAAATAAGAACGGCCTACAGTTTGTCTACCCATCCTCAAATTTTTTTATGAAAAACGATAGCCATAGTCCTGTCATTCGAAACACACTAGATGTGATAGTGCTTAATGCCTGGTCCTTTATGAATAAAATGGCTCAACTTCGAGCTATCGCTGTCAAGATGATGCCTGATGTTATGTGCATAACTTAATCTTGGACCCATCCAATAATTTCTGACTCCTCCCTTATCATAGACGATTGTGATTTCTGTCGTCACGATCGCATTAATAAGCTCGGTGGTGGTTGTCTTCTCTATAGTAGAACGTCATTTAGGCACTTTCCGTTTTATCTTTATAGCACGTCCTTCTCTGGAAATAACTGTTTCGCCTCTATTATCCTGTCGCCCCGGCAAAAGACGATTATCGGATGTGTATACAATCCTTCTATTTCTTCATCTGAAGAAGCTGCAAATGTGTGTGAAATATTCAAGTTTATTTCGGAATCCACTTTTGAAGTTAAAATTATTGCTGGAGATTTTAATTTTCCTCCAACTATTGTCCACCTAGATTTCAGCCTTTCCTAGATACCATTAATTTTTCCAACTGGTCTCAACTGGTTAGTTCCCCAACAAGACAAAATCATATCCTAGATCTGATTTTCACTAATGGTATTGCCCCTCTCTTCGTTGATTTTAAGCAGGACATCTTCCAAAGTGATCACACATTAATTCACTGTTGCCTTCCGCTTCCTTCTACGGAAAAGGCTAGTGCTAGTCGTACCTATCATGCGTAT
>JAYGXS010000003.1:91363667-91388443 GCA_036362985.1 Ligula intestinalis | reverse complement strand
CTCGAACGTACGGCACAATCTGCCGACAGCAAACTTCGTCAACTCCTCAGCAACGTCGAGCTTGGCGACCAAACCCCCTCCGCTCTAATGCGCCACATGCGTCACCTGCTTGCTGGTCGCACCTTAGATGATTCTATTTTTCGTCGCATTTGGATGGATAAATTACCCCATTCAATGCAACAAGTACTCGCCCTACTCGATGATGATGTTCCGCTGACCAAACTCGCGGAGCACGCAGACCGCATCCAACAATGTTACCCCGGTACTAGTTCGTACGCCGTAAACCAAGCCTCGACCTCAGTACCTCAGCATGCCGTCTCCCAGGTTTCGGCCTCACGATCCGACCGTAAACCTGACAGCCGTACACAGCGAAAGTCCACTAAATCGCTTGGTACCTCATCCTCACGG
Organism: Ligula intestinalis; assembly: GCA_036362985.1. Classification (NCBI taxonomy): domain Eukaryota; kingdom Metazoa; phylum Platyhelminthes; class Cestoda; order Diphyllobothriidea; family Diphyllobothriidae; genus Ligula; species Ligula intestinalis. Next base: position 91,388,035 of record JAYGXS010000003.1, on the reverse strand, counting down.
TCTACTTCACCCACTCATCTGATTCGAGACGTTAGAGACCACAGAGATGACGACCTGCAGGATCTTAAAGATACTGTGAGGTTATTGTGCTCTCAAGTGAGCACGATGTGTTCCACCTTCAACCGGCTTCAAACCGGTCGTCCCTCTACAAGCCGCAACCGCTCTAACTCAAAAGAGCGTGCAGACGACAAAGTCTGCTGGTACCACCGAACATTCGGCCCGGATGCTATTAAATGCGTCCCGCCTTGTTATTATGCTCGACGTTCACGTTCGGGAAACGGCGCCGCCAGCCAGTAATGGCGACGACTGGTGCTGGCCACTCCGGACACAGTCGCCTGTTTTACGTGACCGACAAGTCCACAGGATTCCGTTTCTTGATCGACACAGGTGCAGAAGTTAGCGTTGTACCGCCCCCTCGTCGTCATCATCTCCAGCCATCGCAGTTTACACTGCAGGCTGCGAACAACACTTCTATCGCCACGTTCGGTCAACGGTCCCTAACTTTAGACCTTGGGCTACGTCGCCGTTTCCAATGGGTTTTCATTCAGGCCGAAGTCCAGTCGCCTATCATTGGCGCGGATTTCCTATCACACTTCGGCCTCACAGTCGACCTTAAACATCAAAAGTTGCTAGATCCTACCACTCAGCTGTTTACTGTGGGGTTAGTTTCGCGTGAGCTTTCCGCTGGCATCCACTTGGCCGTGCCAAGCCCGCCATTTTCTGACATCTTGAGGGATTATCCTTCCCTCTCTAAGCCTTGTCAGTTTACGGAGCAGGTTCAACACGCTGTCCGCCATCATATCACTACCACCGGCAGACCGATCCATGCTCATCCGCGTAGATTTCATCAAGAGAAGCTACAAATCGCGAAGAACGAATTCGAGCACATGTTGAATTTGGGGATTATCCGTCCTTCGTCCAGTCCATGGGCTTCACCACTGCACATGGTTCCCAAAACGTCATCTGATGATTGGCGGCCATGCGGTGATTATCGTGCTCTCAATCGAGCTACAGTCCCGGACCGGTACCCGATTCCCCATATTCATGACTTTTCTCACATGTTGGCTGGAAAGACGATTTTTTCCCAAGATTGACCTCGTGCGAGCATATCACCAAATACCGGTCGCGGAGGAGGACATCCCTAAAACCGCCGTCACGACTCCATTCGGCCTGTTTGAATTCCTTCGCATGCCCTTTGGTTTGCGGAATGCGGCCCAAACGTTTCAGCGTTTTGTCGATGACATTTTGTGCGGTCTTTCCTTCACGTTCGTGTACATCGACGACATCCTTGTCGCCCGCTCGTCACCCGAAGAACATGTTGAACACTTACGCCAAGTTTTCGATCGTTTTCAACAAAATGGTCTACAGCTCAACGTCGATAAGTGTCTTTTTGGCGTCACTTCTCTGGTTTTTCTTGGCCATCGTCTTGACCAAAACGGGATCACACCCCTCCCAGACAAGGTGCAAAGCGTGTTGTCTTTTTCAGCTCCGAAGTCCATAACCCAGCTTCGCCGTTTCATCGGCCTAATAAACTACTACCGGCGTTTCATACCAAATTGCGCCGCCATCCTGGCACCTTTGACGGATCTTTTGAAGTCAAAGTCCAAGTCGCTTGAACTTTCACCCAGTGCTCTTGAAGTATTCGAGGCAGCCAAGAAAGCACTCGCGGACGCCACCCTGCTTCATCATCTGAGCACCGATGCTGATACACAACTTATTCTGACCACCGATGCCTCCAACATTGCCGTAGGCGCAGTTCTGCAGCAACAGGTCCACGGACAGTTGCAGCCGCTAGCTTTTTTCTCTCAGAAGCTTCAGCCGGCGCAGACTCGCTATAGTACTTTCTCGCGTGAACTTCTCGCCATTTACCTGGCCATCCGTCATTTTCGACACCTGCTCGAGGGGAGAGATTTTCAGGTCCACACGGATCACAAACCTCTCACTTACGCCCTCAAAGCTAAGCCAGATCGGTATTCGCCGCGCGAAGTACGTCACCTGGATTTCATCTCTTAATTCACCTCAGACATACGCTACGTCCGCGGTGATGATAATGTTGTTGCTGATGCCTTGTCCCGTCCTGAGGTCAACGCTCTTATCACCACGTTAGATCTGACGAAGCTTGCGGAAGCGCAGGCGCTTGATGACTCCATCATTGAAATGCTTGCGTCTTCTGTGCTTCAGCTGCGGGAGGCTCCGCTCCCCGCGGCACCAGGCTCTATCGTGTGTGATTTTTCTACAGGTACCCCTCGTCCTGTAGTACCCCAATCCTACCGGAAGGTTGTTTTCGACCACTTCCATTCGCTATCCCACCCCGGTGTTCGTGCCGGCCGCAAACTCATCGCAGCCCGTTTCGTCTGGCCAAAGATGAACACCGACATTGCTACCTGGACCAGGCAGTGCTTAGCCTGTCAAAAGAATAAGGTCCAGCGACACACCGTTTCACCTCCCAGCACGTTCGCGGTTCCCGACGCCCGTTTTCAACACGTCCACATGGATTTAGTCGGACCGTTACCCCCATCTCGCGGTTTCACGCACATTTTGACTGCTGTCGATCGTTTCACACGATGGCCCATCGCCGTTCCCATCTCGGATACCTCGGCAGAGAATGTTGCCATGGTTTTCCTTACTCACTGGATAGCCAACTTCGGTGTTCCAGCTTCACTCACCACTGACCGTGGAAGACAGTTCACATCTGCACTCTTCCGTGAATTCACCAAACTGCTTGGGTGCTCGCATATCACCACCACTGCCTACCACCCAGCATCCAACGGCCTCGTGGAACGCCTTCACCGTCAGTTGAAGTCCGCGTTGATGTCTCAACCTGCCCCGCACAACTGGAGCGACAACCTGCCGTTCGTCCTCCTCGGCATTCGCTCGGCTGTTAAGGAACACATTCAGTGCACTGCCGCCGATCTTGTTTACGGCACATCCCTTCGTTTACCTGGTGAGCTCGTGCAGTCTTCCTCCGTCAGCCCTGACGCCACGAACACCTTCATGCAACAGCTGCAGCAACGCATGGCCGCACTACGCCCAACCCCCACCCGCGCGACACCTCGACGCGTTTTCGTGCACGACGACTTGCACACAACCCCATTCGTGTTTGTCCGGCACGACGCAGTTCGCAAGCCCCTTTGCCCACCATACGATGGTCCCTTCAAAGTACTTGAACGGAAGGACAAATATTTCGTCATTCAAAAGGCTGATGCTACTGATACAGTCTCCATCGGCAGACTAAAGCCGGCCTACGTTGAATGCACTCCTCTATCACCTGATCCGTCCACTTTCGGGGCACCTTCACCCTGCACTCCACCTGCAGCCCCCGGCCCACCGCCATCCTCACCACCCGAACCTACCCCCACCCCTCTAACCACTCCCACTCATCCACCCCCCCTTCCACTCGTTCTGGTAGATATGTTCGCGTTCCTACCAACTTGCGAGACTTTGTTGTTTAACATTTTTGTACATCCTCGTTTGTCGAGCGTTTGTAACCCACCAACGCTCTGGTGGGGGAGTTATGTGGGCTCTTGGCCCTACTTACGTGTTGTTTAAATTTATCAATAACCAAGTTTGAAAACTAAATACAACACGGTTTTACACTTTCGGTTTTGACGCGTGCTAGCAACTATCTTGCTTATCACCCTCCACAGCTCAATTCTCTCCTCACCTGCCGCTGTTTATTTTGCCCTTCAACGACACCTCTGTGGTGATCACTCTCGGGCTCCAGGAGAATTCAGCGACAATTTGCAAACGAGTTTTCTCCCCATTTTGCAACTCACAGCCCAACGAACTTGGATCCAGTCCTCGCAGAGTTATCCTTTGGCAAGTCGACTACTTGAGTACTGCCGACTAGGATCCTGAAGGATCTAAGTGAGTTGTATCATTTCTAATCTTCATCGTCAATCTCTTTACTTGATTTTTGCGACTTTTCCACTAGAATAATCTGGTAAATCCCTTATTAGCAGTTAGTCTACCCTCGAAATTTTTCATCGCGTATTTCCTAAGACGTTTTGTATATTTGTAGTGATAAAGCCTCTACACATCTCAGCATATTGGGAAATATCAATGAAGTTAATTTTTCTGAACAACCACTGAGTACTTCCTTTATTTTTTAAAGTATTTAATATACCTAATATTGCTCATTATTTCTCATAAGTTTTTGTAAATGCGATTCCGCGAGCTTGGAAAAAAATAATTAAACATTAACAACATTGACAAAAGATTTTTGCAGCACTGGCAGAACTGTAAGGACATGTCACTATTTTTCTCGAATTCTTCTGAGCGTATATACTCTTTTCTTTTGGACAGAAGAGCACGATCGCTGAGTTAAAATAATAATAATAATAATAGTTTGTATATTTAATGCCCAAGGGGCCCTGTCGTTACAAACTTAGTGCTATCGTGAAAATAAAAATAATAATGATAAGCAGTAAACTCTTATAAAATAATTGTCATTGGCAGTAAAAAACTCCTAGATCGGTGGATGAGTTCAGTGGGCCAACGAGTTCAAAAAACTTAAGGAGAAAAAACTGCCTTTATAGGTAAAAGGGTTTGATGTGGTTAGTTTGGGACCTGATGTTGAGGGTTCGGGACGTTTATGGTCATGGGAAAAAATAATATATCGTTGAGTTAGGAGGGGGTCATCCGGAAGGCAGGAGAAGGCAGTAGAAGTCAAGGCAACGTCATCGAGTTGCGACCCACCAGATTCCAGAGCCAATCGCGAAGACCACAACGAAGGTTGCAAAAACGGAGAAGAATTCGCAGCCCTTGGAAGTGATGCTTGACTCTGCAGAGGGAAATGCTAACATATTTAGAAACCATTTTAGTATCCTGGGAAGAGCTTCAAATGCCAGGAGGACCCTTTTCAAAATCTACAACTTGCGTGTTTGGAAAGGAAACAGACAGTAACGACTTTATTTCCTCTAAATTTAAATGCTTATGTAATTTGCCTTTAAAAATCGACAGTGTAGAAAAAGGACTTTCAAAGGTATTATTTATTCATTGATCTTCTTGGTCCCCCATCTTTTCATCTGGCACACTTTTTTATTTACTATAATTATCTATGTGACTGTCTGCGATGGATCTAGACTGAGCATCCGGATACAACAGGAAAGGTGCCTTCCATGACATTCGTAATGTGTTACCTCTTAAACATTCATAATATTACCAGTACAAACTGTAGGATAGAACGAAGCAGGCTTTTACATAGTAACGAACCTTATGTGTATGGCCTCGTGTTAATCAACAATTTCGTTGATAAATCAATTTGGGTAGAGCCTCTCCTTCATTAACGAAGCTGAATGTTCAGCGAAAATTCCCATTTCTACGATTAAAAAGTCGTGATGGCAAACGATCGTTTTCGGTCATTCATCGTCAGGCCAGTACATGACATGGGCAATAAAATTGGTCAATTTATTACAGCAATTATATAATCGTCCTTTTCTATTCATGCTGGTTCTGACTAGTGAGCTGCTGAAATTTGTGCCATCTAGGATTGGCAAACACTCCAATGCAGAATTCACCAACCCTCATATCTTATTGTCAAATCTTAATCAATTGAGGTGGCAGTTTACATATCAATCCACTATTTCGTTATCTGGCATCTAGGGATTGTAGAGGTTTTTAAAATTTGTTTTTCACATTCTTCTTATACGTAAGGAACACTGGGATTCAGCCGCTCCTAAAGAAATAAACTGTGTTTAAGCTGTTGCTGAGCTCCTTCATCATCGGACCTCGTCCAAACGACCTCACGAAATCCATATTTTACTTAATGGACAACGACAACGTTGCTTTCTTTTCTGGTAAAATCTCACTTTTACTCTGATGGAGTTCGTGGATTACAAACCAACCAGACGTCATGCTCAGAATAAAGTCGGGAAATTTACGGCCCGCAATTGGCAACATATTATGCCACCAGCGTGCGACTATTCGCCGACAAATATTCCACTGAAAAAAGGATCTCGAATCGAGTGCATTAAATGTAGACTGAAAAAAATGGTGTTCTTGTGTAAACCTTCCCTTTCCCTAAAAAAAGCTCAGTCAAAGAGCTGCATTGTCTTGTTCTCTGTCAAGTCGATATATATTTATGCATATATTTCATTATTATGATACCCTTCAATTCAGACGTGTTTACTGAAAACAAATGCCCCATTTCACATACCATTGCTACAGCATAAAAATAAAACAAAATCAATATTGACTGTCAAAGACGAAGTCTACTTTCGGTTTTTTATTCTGCCTTCGAGGTGCTTGGAAGTCATCAAAAAGGGTGTGTGGCAAAAAACCCAAGTTTTTGCAAACAATAAATGGATAACGAAAATAATAAAAAGTGTATTTTTCCTCTTATCGTTAAATTTAGATTTAATTTAGATTTTAATTATAACCAATGTGTTCATGAAACCTCAGCCTGATAAATTCAATTTTAACCGAATTCCAGATTTGTCTATAGAAAAGGGTTTAAGGTAGCACGATGTATGCTGCCCTCCTGAAAGATCATGCAAAATTTGTCAATTCGTTTTTTTCGGCAAAGGTATTTTAAGTTTAAGCAATTTTTCGTAGGAAATGGTGGTTATAGGGGGTTTTTCTGGCTGGGAGTTAAAATGCATTGTGGGAACTGTGTAAGTAATTTACAAAATACTTTTTTGTTGTTTTTAAGGAAGAAACTGCTTGATCTGCAGATCTGTACTTTGTTCTTACCTTTTGTAGGAAAAAGCAAATCATAAAATTCATGTTTCTTGATATCATGAAACATTGAAAAAAGAAGTAAGCGTTCCTCAACTTCAAATAAATTGATGTCAAACTGACCATTATGGAGTTATCTTGGTATCACCCTTCAGTTTTTTTATTAAAACAATACGACCAGAGGCTGCGAGAAACAAGCTTCAGAAAATGTGTCCACTTTATCATAATGTCTACGAATTTCCGTCACTTCTTTTAAATACGCCCACAAGCAAAGGCCATATGTAATGCGTCCGAAGGATAAACTGCTGGGACAAGGAGCATATGTTGTGTACTTCTTAAACAACACTTGCCAGCATTTTAACGCTGTCACTTCCCTTCGTATGGACGAGTAATGCATGGTTTTTATCTTTGTCCGTCGCAAAACTTTTGACAAGGTATCGCATTTACGTCTAGGAGTGAAACTGGAAGCCCTCTGCATCTGGTCTCTTCTTCTAGAATACAGTTGACTCATCTTAGTCTGTCCACAGTAAGAAACTGGTTCTTACCGTATTTACTTATATTTTTAGAGAAACGTCTAAAATATACTTTGATAAAAAAGGGCAGATTGGCTTACACAAGGTTGTAGTGTCAACCGGAAGATGCAATTTACTTCATCCCTCTGAAGTGCAGGGTGTTTTGGCGTCACCAACTTGTTCGACACCTGGCCTTTTAAACTTTTTTTTGGAAAATATCCCCATAATTCACATTGTGTTATGTGAAACGAACAAACCAGCACTCTTCCCTCAAATAGTTTGAATTTACGCAAGGTCTGCCGATATATTACAAAGTAAAATAAACTTAAAGCTATACCGCATGATTGTTCTAATCATCCTAGAACACTTCTGCCGTAGCGTTAGCCTCATTGATGCCTCTAACCGTAGCAAGCTTGAAAATAATAAGACTTTTCACTACAAACATGTTTTTATTCGTCGATCTTTTGTTTCTTATACGATAAGATGTCAATTGAGAAACATTGCAGTTGTTTAGAATACAATAACCGATAACAGTATTGCTTTTCTAATTGGAGCTAATTTTAGCTCAATTCTTACACGAATCAATGATATTCCTCCGAAATGTCAACCTTATGCCACTCGTTATTCCTAAGTGGTTGATTTATTTTCCTTTTGCTGAAAATCCACTTATTCTCGTCTCTTTGGTTTTTAATATGTCATGCTCTAGAATAGCATTCACCTCGAAATCAAGCTCCTGTGTATACAAGTCGTTTTTAAAGCAAAATTACGCAACACTTTACCTTCGGAAGATATAAACCCGTGTTATCGGCCTATTATAAAAACACACAATTTGTGGACTTTGAAAAGGATTATTGTTTATTAGGGAAAATTATATTAACATTAAATGCTTTTCCATGTATGCATATTTTATTCTCTATTGAGTGATCATTACAGCAGTGCTTCGTCCCTTACACTTTTCAATTATTTTTTCCAAATGTTGACAACTTTTCTCCATTCGCCGTATGAAAACTCTGATAATGGGCTTCGCCGAGTCTGATGATGATCCTGGCGATTCTATTGTATTTGCTGGCTTGTCAGTTAACTCGGCATATCTCAGGGTTGCCGATTCGGCCTTATGGTGGTGAGATTTTGATCTGTATTGTATCCTTTTGGTTTCGACCCTGCTGTACGTGATAAACTCATCGGTCTTACCTGCCTGCTGTTTGATCTAGTAGATATTCGGATATTTTGGGACCGATATAATCGGCACTGCTGTTACTAGCTTTTTTTCACTGAAAAGAAGAATGTTTCGAACTCTCATACGCCCTCATAGGCAGTTTTTTCTCTTGGTATCGCAATAATCCTATAAACCAATCTCTGCCCCCACATTCATGGAAGTATTTTTTTCCATTGAAATGAATCTTTCTTAGTTTACCATATTTTGCAAAAATTGTTAATTACAATTGTAAGTGACAATATGCTTGGAGGTATTAAGCAGTCTACCTATCTTACATAACTCATTTAATCCTAACGTGAATGCATGGGGAGTCCCACCTCCGTAATAGGCACATTAAGGAACAAGCTCATCCCGACTCTCTCTCTTTCGTTGACCATATGGTACTAAACTACAAGATTCAGACTGGTTGATTTGGGGAGAGGTGCAATGGTTGTTCTATCACAAGCCTTCTACTAACGTTTGTTACATGCACTAAATGCCCCTCGTTAGTCTTGATATCCGTTCAGACCCGAACACTTATTAGCAGAGTGAGGCAAATCTGGACAATTCGGAAAAAGAGTTATGACCATTTTGCGCTTTAAACGGCATTAAGACGCTGTCCGTTAATGGTAGAAGTCTTACATCAGTCCAACAAATGGTCATTTTAGCAATCACATATTCTTCCTCTGAACGTTTCTCTTTGTTCATTGTGGAATTTCTGCATGGTAATTTCCACTTTACCTCGACCCTTAATGTCCTCGTGAAAAATCTCATCCATTAACCATGGTCCGATAGCAGAATTCTTCGTCCGCAGCAGACATTATGTGATTGAGCACTGTGGATGGCTTCTATGATGGCATTATCATACCCTCCGCACGTCATTTAACAGCAGCTTATCTAGCTAACACCACACAACAGGTATTTATAAAACAAAAATAATGGAACTTATAAATAATCAGTACTACTTTACGGTTGCGTGTTCATATGTATGTGATCAAATGACATCCAATCAATATGGTTTTCAAATGCGCTGCCTAATATCACCACCAGATAAAGGTAATAGAATAAAAGTGCAAATCAATAAATATATTGTGAGCCATGCGAATGGCTCTTGTTGTCCTACCATTATCTATGATTAAGAATCACTGACAGACTCCGTTATTTCTATCACGAGCAAACATGCGAGTCCCAGGAAGTAATTAAGAAGAAGAAGACAACTCGATTACTGGCACAATATGGTTATTCGTCTGACTTTTCAAAATCCGTCGTGGATTCATCTACAGTGACATAATGACACGACACTAGCAGACACAGTTTGCGTGTGCAAAGGGTTTCATCGTAAAATTTAAGAGTACAGAACAAATATATAAATGCTCCCAGTGTGTTCTGATTCGTTGTGCCAGTCATATTAATCTGGCCTTGTTGTTTTCGCGTATAATGATGTGGTGGCCCGTCTGTTTTTCTGAAAGGCTATTTGCTTTTGCCCGTCTGTCAAGAAAATAAAACCATTGTTCCAGTGACTACACATTCTTCTTCTGATGGACAATAAAATTTTGACGGTCAAGAAGCCTTCCTAGCCTTCAATGGTTCATCTTACGCCGCATAGTTTATTTAGGAAAACATGCTGCCCCTAAAAGCTAACAACAACTACTATGCGCCTGTCAACCCCCCGTTCCGTAAAACTTCATTTCAATGCCCAATTGATTGATGCAGGTGTAATAATTGTGAATTATGCATGCACCTATCCCTTCAAAATGAATAGCCGATCCTGGCCAACACCATGTTGAAGAGGGTTATTGTATCGATCTGTTTGTGTTGGGATGCAGGCGGAAAGATGTAAACGGATAGACAGAAGTAAACTGATAATGTTCACGATGGCAGAATATGCCACTTTATAACGAATCAGTCTAACAAAATATCCGCAGTGCAATTGGCTTAACAAAACTACCAGGGCTGCATTCAATGGTAATTTTTCATAACTGCTGCCATCTACGTAATCCTCTTACCAAATAAATCATTTGCAAAATTATTTGCCTGTGGCAAACGATTACTGTGAGAATGGTGGAAATAGGGGCATTTGAATAAGCAAAGCCTCGTATATATCGCATTTGACAAAATTATGACTGGTAGTGCACCTTATATACGTCTAGGCCCGGCCTTCTGCCTGACGGCTGTAGTGATAATATGAGTTTATGCATGGTGTAGTAGTAAAGGCACTGTGCGACGGTTGGATAAGACAGTGCATTGAGTTGTAAACTTTATTCGAATACGTTGACAACGGCCACTGTATAACAATGGAGTACGGTGCGTCAATCAAAAATTTAACAAAAATGAGTGTTTATGTGATGATATGTTTATTTGAATGAACCATTCCACATAAAACGGTGACAGTTTGAAAAGCATAAGAATGAAAAATTGATGTAGATGGAGAATAATGGTGTGCATTAGACAACGTGGGAGAATTGTTTGTGACACAGAAAAAAACATGATCAATCCAGAAAAAAAGTGCATTAAAACCGAAATCAACCGAAAAGCCATCGCTGCGTTTACATTATGATAGATGTATAATGGTCGAAAGCAAGTTAAAGCCACGAAATAGCACACAGTAAAAATAATCAACTCCGATGTCTTGCCCGGTGCCGCCAGGACCAAAGAATATTCCCTGTTAGGGAGTCCTTGAAGGCCCGCCTAGGAAACGTGTCAAGGGTGCCAGTCAGGCTCATATTTACCTAATTTTATGGGAGAGAACGGCGGGGCATATGAAGGAACAAATTTGATAGCAAAATGTATGTTCAAAAAAAAAACGTTACGAGAACAAAATAACATGCTTACGTCAACCTTGAGAAAATACACTTAAATGTGCATTACTATGCTCTGGCGAGGTGACTGATGTACATTTTCTAGTTGAAACCCCAACTTCAACTAACAAAAGGTTAACGCAGTACAAATGTTGTAAATGTTGAATCCAGCCTTCTTAATATTTAAAAGTAAGCAGTAAAGAAGGGGGTGTAGTTCATGTCTTCACTGAAGCTATCATTCCACGTGCTGAAAGTGGCTAAATCGGCAATTTCGAGCTTGTATCTAATAAAGCACGCCTTTTCTTAGTTTGACCAAGTTGCATTTGGCAAGGTTTTCCGCACGTTCGTGCAACCTCAACTGGAATTTTCCATCCAAGGCTGGACACCTTGGTCAGCCCAAGACAAACAAACCCCGAAAGAGTACAAAGACGCGCAACAAAATTACTACGAGACCAACGAAATTTTCCTTATGAGACCCAATTGGTCAATCTTGACTGGTTTTCTCTGGATAACAGGCAGCTACGTGGGTACCTTATGCAGGCATTTCGCATGCTGCGAAGTCAGGATTGCTGCCTCCAAACATATTACTACTTTAAGCGGGCCACCACCTCTAGGCGGCGAGGAAACACCCCCCCCCCCCAAATTACGTGTGACTTGGCCAAGACTTGACCCAAGAAAATTTTTTTTCTCTAAGAGGGTATACCAGGCATGGAATGTCCTTCCTGCGGATATTGTCATATCCCCTTCCAAGGATGTTTTAAAGGCAAACTTAAACCGATTTAATGAGTATCGTCCCGAGTCAGTTATCCAAATGCAATCACTAAAGGGTTCCGAATCCAAAATGTAAAGCGCTTTAAATCCAAACAATACAATGCTAGAAATGCTATGAATATATAGTCATAGTAATTGTTAAGTAGTATTTTTTTATAAATAAGCTGTTAACCAATTGCGTGAAGACATTGCCTAGCTCCGACGTCTCTGCTCACTTAGTGAATTGGGCTGGTCGCATCTGAGGTCACATTTACCGCACCTATGGTCCTTGGCTACGCGGCCCTGTCACACCCTTTCTCGGATCGACCGACTGATGACGACGTGGCTAGTTCCTCGGCTCTTGGCACAGCAAAGGCCTATCATGGTCGCATCTCCGGTTCTCCAGAACGTTTTCGTGACTCCGAGTTCTCCTCCTCATCTGGTCCTTCGGACGTAGATATAAATGGCCATGTATGCCATGGCTGCCGTCAACATTCACAGAAGCATCATGCCCCTGTCATTCAAATACTTCTCCCACGAGCAACAGATTTTTCTCCTAAAAACCGCAAATGACATTCCATTTTTAATTATATGCCAGCCTTAGGAGTCTGTTTACTGTCAGCTCTTCTTCGTCAGTTACACTGCTTACTCATTTTAACTGAGTGTGAGTGATTGTTTGAAACAAGCGTTTAGTCGTCCAAAATGTGTCCATGTTCAGCTATGCTGATGCATTTCTGAAATCATATGTACCAAGAGGGAGTTCACAGGCGTATGTCTGTATTTCCTTGCATAAATTGGACTTGAATTGACTTGCATTTTCCCATGGTTAACTTAAAAGTCGTATTCCTTTCAGTAAACTGACTTAGGTGGCTATGTTTGTCCTGACGTTTAATGGGGCATTCTGCAGTTCAATGCCGCAATCGAATCCCAGATAGACTGACGGATGGCGCGTAAAAACTCTGAAGATTATTGGCAATTTGACCTGCTTGAGAGATTTAAATAGGTGGCTGTAATGCATAAGGGCCTTTGGAAGAGCCATCATGGAATCCCTGTTGGAATTGTTCAATACCGCTGGCGGATGAGGCAAGTGAAACTAGGCCGAAGAATAAAACTTCAGAGAAAGGCTTTGTGTGAAAAGGCTGGAAGACCACAATAAGGACAATCATGGGGATATGACGAACCCATAAAGATGGAGTGTAATTTCAACTGCAGTTCGCTTTGTACGCGAAGGATTACATTTGCCATCGTCAACCATGTACATGCAGGAATAATGCAATAAACTTGTGTAAAATGTGTATTGTTGTTGTCCACCTGAATTGGCTACTTTTTTGGCAGACATTTTGGAACTGATTTCATCCACCGGACATTTAAAGTTGAGGCTGCAGGTATTCACCATGGGCTAATCGATTATCCTACACATGTCGGTCATTTAAAAAGATTTTTGATTCTTAAGCTAAGAGTCTTACTTTAGCCACGTTGACAATGTATAATATATTCTACTTCCTTGTCATCTGTAAAACCACTGCTTCTTGGTCAGCCTCTGCATGTGGTGCTCAAAAAGGTAGTTTTCACTATCGTATCGCCGATTACAGCTAGCTTCCTCATTACTCCTCATATGCGCGTTAACAATAGTGATGTCATTTCACATTGTAACTGTTGCACGTAAGTTTAATCTTTGTGTAATACCATGGAATGATAACATAGCAAATCTAAACAAACTGATTATATCAAAGCTTACAGGGGAATGTGGGAACACACAGATGAATCAGACCTCTCGCAGTCGTGTCAAGCACTGGGCGAATACCATCAAACACCCGTCTAGGGTTTTTTTAAGCAAATCGGATTTGCTACATTTCAACATCGATATAAACAACTACAGTTTGCCTTTTGGCCACATGCTTATATTACGCAGTGTTCGAACGGGTTCAGCTTATTATACAAGGCTGGTGTCCGTCTATGCAGAGACTGACCACCATTTGATCTTCCCAAAAGCAGTAATTGTAATAAGTGTGTACATAATGACAACGCTCTTGGTCCCCTTCTTAAAGGTGAGCGCATAAACGCCGTTAGTCTTATCACACTAAAGCATTGCACAATAACATTGTTACATCAAGGGGGAATCGAGGACATTAAGTACTGACCAGCTCACAGAGTACCACATTCGCAACTCCCTTGTTGACATACTCCGAACTATCTGAATCAAACTATATGAGGTCTAACATCATACAATAAACTGTCCAGTTTAACACGAGCACCAGATGTCAGCATAGCTGGTGCGCTTTCGTGCACTCTTCGGTAGAGAACCGTCAGACATGTATGCGTCTGCAGCATTAGCAAATATTTTGTCTTCCAACAAAAGAACAACTGGCTAACAGCAGAGGGTAAGCCAATGCCCGAAATAGATTGAAACTCTTACCCAACGGCATTGTCGAGAATTCTATCAGGACGGGATCACCGAGGCCGCCACCATTGCTATTAAGCTGCCTGTTTTCAGTCCTGACTGTTATGTCGTACAATGTGTGTGGAGTCAAATCACGCAATTTTATTCCGTTCGACGTCGATTCTAAGTTCAGCTGCTCATTTGTATACATGTTCTTAACAGTGACGTGGAAGGATTTGATATCACCATGCGGTTGTTTCGGGGCTTTCCATGTTAACGTGGCAGTGTCCATTCCAATGTGCTTAAGTTGTATATCTGTGACCTGCTGACCAGCTGCAAATAAGAGAGTTAAATGGTTAGAAGAAACAACTATGTGTGTTGACGCAAAGCGACGCGACTTTCATCCTATGTCGCTTACAGCAAGTTCCTACGCTCTGCGAACTGTCAAAATAATCCAGGCGCAGCACCATACATGTCACTTCATAAGTGCGTAAAGACAACTTCTTGTATAGACTGGTAAAACTGAAGTCAATTGTTAACTGCAGAACATGAAAAATTAAAAGTGGTTATAATCTCAATCCACGATTATCAGTTTGTGTCACTGACATCAAGTTTTAACGTTCTGCAAACTGTCGAGTGAATCTAGCTGCAGCACTGTACATGTCATTCAGTTGGTGCGTCAAGCGAGCTTATAATATAGACTGCGTATTGCTTCTGACTTGTGAAACTTAAGTCAATGTTATCTGCAAAATATGGCAAATTGACAGTTGGTATAATCTTAATTCTGGATTATAAATACACTTAAATTGACGCTGCAGGTATTCACCATGGGCTAGTTGATTCTGCTGCACATTTCGGTAAACTAAAATTATTTTTAATTCGAAAAACGGCAGTCTTCCTTAGGCAATCTTAAGAAAGTGTTGTGCATTATAATTGCTTGTCATCTGTAAAACCACTACGCCTTCGTCAGCATCTGCATGTGGTGCACAAAAAGGAAGATTATATTATCGTTTGGCAAATAACATCTACCTTCCCATTTTTTTTATATGCCCGTAAATAAACGTGAGGGCGTTGCACATTGTTACTGTTGGTCATGATTTTAATCTCTGTGTTATACCATGAAATGATAACATACCAAATCGAAACAAAATGGCTATATCAAACAGAAAGCCTACAGGATAATCTGAAACACAACGAATAACCAGATATCTCGCAGCTGTGTCAAGCATTGGCCTTATGCTGACCAAACAATCGTCTAGGGCTTTTTCTAAGCAAATTGGTTTCGCTACTTTTCAACATCGATATAAACAACTAAAGTTTGCCTTTTGGCAATAAGTGTATATATGCAGTGTTTGATCGGGTTCAGCTTAATATACAATGTTGAACCCTGTGTATGCAGAGACTGTCCACAACGTTGATCTTCAAAAAGCGACAATCTAAATAATTGCTCTTGGTCATTTTAAAAACGTGAGCGGATGACCAACGTAAATTATATCACACGAAATGATTCCACGATAAAATTGCTATATCAAGGCAAAATCTCGGAAATTAAGTACTGAACAGCTCACAGAATACCACATTCTTAACTCCCTCATTAAATACTCCGTACTATGGGAATCAAACTATATGAGGGGTTCCCGCATACAAGTAGCTGGTAGACTTTACACGAGCAGCGGACTTCGGCATTGCTTGTGCGTTGTCGTGCACTCTTCGGAAGAAAACCGTCAGACTTGTATGCATCTGCAGCATAAGCAAATTATTTGTCTTCCAAAAAAAGAACAACTGGCTTTAAGCAGAGGGTTAACCAATGCCCAAAGATAGCAGAATATATAAAAACTCTTACCCAAAGGTTCGGTCAATAGCTCTATCATAACGGGTTCACCGAGGCCGCCACCATTGCCATTCAGCTGACAGTTTTCAGTCCTGACTGTTATGTCGTACCATGTGTGTGGAGTCAAATTAGGAAATGTTATTTCGTTCGACAGCGTCTCTATATCCAGCTGATCCTTTGCATACCTGTTCGTAATTGTGACGTGGTAGGACTTGATATCACCGTGCGGTTGTTTCGGGGCTGTCCATGCTACCGTGGCAATGTCCGTACCGATTTGCAGAAATTTTATACATGTGACCTTCTGACCGGCTGCGAATAAGAGAGTAAGAAGGCTTATGTCCGCAAGTACTTTTGTTGAAGCAAAATTACGCGATGTTCTGCCTATGTCGCCAACAGCAAATGCTTACGCTCGACCAACTCGGAAGTGAATCCAGCTGCAGCACAATACATGTCACGCACTTAGTACTTCAAGGGAACTTTTCATATACACTGCGTATTGGCTTCTGACCGGTGACGCTGAAGTGAATTGTTAACCGCAGAAAATGGCAAATTAACGGTCGTAAAAATCTCAATCCCGGATGATTATAATAATTTTAAAAAAATTCAGAAAATGAAGGCGTCGCTCAACCATGAACCTAAAATCTGCTATCCCGGAAATTTTGACAAGCCTGCTTTGTCTACTTTAATAATCTGTTCAGTGGGAGACAAAGTGCTTTCTTCTACTGCATGAAACAGCAACGAGGGGTTCGTCTCTTCAGAAGGCTCCCAATATTCTCTATGCGGTTTCTAGTATATGACCTCCAGATAATAATCAAGGAAATATTCGCGGAAATTATTAGGTGCATGATATGGAAGAAGGTGGACGGGACAATACTTTTAAGGGTCAGACCCTAGCGTTCGATGAACATGTTCGTCGAAGACAATCAATTGCCGCAGAAAAACCACGGAAATATTCATTCAACAAACGAGTAGCAGTACAAGTAGTGTGAATTATATATGAAAAATATGTTAAACCATACGTTGGCATTGATACAAGCTTAAAGTCCAGACACGTGTTTTACCAATGTTTCTGCTACTGCATGATACAGCAACGAGGGGTTCGTCTCTTCAGTAAGCCCCCAACGTTATCTATGGGGTTTCTAGTATATGACCTCCAGATAATAATAAAGCAAATAAACGAAGAAATCATTAAGGGGCATGATATGGTAGAAGGTGGACGGGACATGCATTTTGAGGGTCAGACCCTAGAGTTTGATGAACATGTTCGTCGAAGAGAATCAACTGCCGCAGAAAAACCACGGAAATATTAATTCAACAAACGAGTAGCAGTACAAGTAGTGTGAATTATATATGACAAATATGTTTAACCATACGTTGGCATTGATACAAGCTTAACATCCAGACACGTGTTTTACCGATGTTTCTGCTACTGCATGATACAGCAACGAGGGGTTCGTCTCTTCAGTAAGCCCCCAACGTTCTCTATGGGGTGTCTAGTATATGACCTCCAGATAATAATCAAGACAATAAACGAAAAAAATATCAGGGGCATGACATGGAAGTTGGTGAATGGGACATGACTTTTAAGGGTCAGACCCTAGAGCTAAATGAACATTTTCGTCGAAGACAATCAACTGCCGCAGAATAACCACATAAATGTCCATTCTAGATGCTGTAACGTAATTGGTTGCCCCAATAATGCAATCTGAAATTTGATTTGTTGGCGCACTTTAAGCGCATTGCGACATCCGTCCGCGTGCGTTTCCGCATTTTTTGACTTGCGTGGCGTGCAACGGGTATACGTTCTGCAACTTCGGCATGAAAAATCAACTGCTATTGCACTGCTATTCCATAATATTTCTGTTGTTATTCCCTATTATGTTTGTTATCTTTACGGTTTTTGCTACGAATGTTTAAATGTCGATCCAGGAATACGCGAAAACGCCGTTTGAATAATTATTTTGAGGAGGAAATCTTTGCTGTTGAAGAGGCCATGATGAAAAGAGCGCAGGCCGACTATATGGTCGTAAATGCAGAACACTGGGGAGACCAAAGCCTTTGAGGAATCGGCAGATCCCATTATGCCGCACTTAAATGAAACAAATAACTTAATTAATTTTATGGAATATTCAGTCGGCCCAGATTTACCTGAGCGCTGGACCCGTGATTTGGTGAAACATTCTCGTGCACTCTTCTCAAGGCAGTTGAGAATAGCTTATATGGCTGGTGAATTTATACATGATACATATTTTTTTGTAGAATAATTTCAATTGGTTTCAGGCAGTATGTTTACCGATGCAGAAGAAAGACATTTAGAGCAAGTGGGAAAATTTACCTAGTGGTAGTGTAGTGATAACATTTGTGACGGCTTCACCAAATCCGCCGTGAAAGTTGTTAAACAAAGTCGGTTTGTTTATTGTCCGGACTGATATGCTGTACGTTGTAAATGGACTCAAATTACTTATTGTTGCTTCAGTCTTATACACGTCTGTTTCTGCCTTCATATTTCCGTTTGCGTCCGTAGTTTCTAGGCGGTAGGCTGTTATTTCACCAAACGGCATTTCCGGGGCCCTCCATTGAACATTGATTGAGTACATTCCGATATCAGAAAAACTTATATCCCGTACTTTTTTACCAGCTGCGAATAAAAGAATGTGACAATTGGCCCGATTTAATAAAAAGGATACAATAATTAAATATATACAGGTATATATCCTGTTAAAATAAAATAAATGTCAACTTTTGTTTCGCCGGTATCTGTTGTTACCACCACACCATCGGGGTCGATGGTAGACTCTAATTCAATTTCGCTTCAATACCATAGTCTTTATTTCGAGGGCAAAAGTTGCCAGATAGATGCCACGAAATCACCCCGCTAAAAGGACTAACAGTCTTTCGAGTTCAGTAGACTCAAGTTACGAACAACAAATTGAGCGTCTAATCAACTCCACCATGAAAACATAGGATGACAGTAATCAAAATCGGTTACTTGCATACAAAAAAGCAATTCACTTTACTATTTGATTCATTAACGGTCTGTTGTGAAAAGATGGGGACAGAAAAAAATGAAACTATGCGCGATACAGCTTTGGAAGTCGAGAAGGAATGTTCTCCAGTGCCTGCATTTTAAAATCCCGACTTCGTCCCAACAAGAAAGAAAAGTCAGCCACCGCCCCGATTGGAACCCTGGACCCCTCGCGCAGGAGTCGAGCGCCTACCTCTCTTTGCCATCACGGAATGAATGGCAGCTTCCGAATCACCTTACTTACAAGAGAAATTCCATCTTGAAGTTCTATGAAATCACGAACTGCAGAGCAAACTTACAGTTTAAGGGATGAAAATCATTAAAATGAACCCTCCGTATCATATTTTAACCTTTTGAAGAAATTCACAAACTTTGAGGTGTGTAAAAGTCTTAGAGTGAAGATGAAGAAGCTAAAAAATGTTTCTCTATTTCTCCCTCGTGAGGAGAAACCAGCGATGCGTGAACTTGAGCGAGGAAACCTAGCGTACGTTGAAACAAAATCCCTTGCCGAAATGTCGAAGCACAAAAATGATCCGGCAGCCAGGGTGTTGATGGTGTTGGTAGTCTGCTATAAACGGGGAAAACGGTCAACACACTGGCTTCCAAGAGATCGAAGAAGCGCTCTTGGGCTCCCTAAAAAGCCAACAAAGCCCAATTGCTAATATAAGTTGGCCGAGATTGAGCACGAGCCAAACAAAAAGGGTACCTTCGCAGGCCAAAACGAACAGGAGCGCTGAACCTCGAAGCGAATCTGTCCTAACAAACCTTAGAGAAGCAGAAGGGACGACAGTTGGAAGGTGATTGCCACTCGTATAAACAAACTGCATAAACATAAAGACATGACAGAATGTATTTCTGATTCCCCTAAAATCTAGATAAGCAGGAGACAATAAGTAATTTAAAGAACATCTGAAATTCCTTTTAAAGAGTGAGGAGATATTCGAAGTTCTAAAGGCATTCCGAATGGGCCGTATAACAGAATCAAAAAAGGAACACCGCCACTTAAGATCGTTGAACGTTGCTCTGAAGCGTGAGGCTGAGTTCTAGCTATTGTAAAGCAGGAAACCAATACTTAGATACTCACACCCGACATATTTTTTTAAGCAGGATTTTCCCCCCGTGGAGCCGAAGAAATGGAGATTGGTAAAAGTTGAACTCCACAGGAGATGCGAAATCGGCGAGAGCAATCTTCGAATTCTGAACGGGGAGATCGTCCATTTCCCGAGGTCTGTCCTTTGGAGAAAGTCGATAACACTAACAGCCTCATCGGGATGGAAACAGTCCGTATCCATCAGCACCGAGAGCTCCCTGCATGCAACCTAACGCAGGAGGAAAGTGCCTGCATAAAGTGATGACTAAGTTTAAATTGAGCTTTTTTATCACTGACACCCAAAGTGTTTCTTCAAAAATTGATGAACTCAAGGCAGTACTTTCGATGCGAAAACCCAATGTACTTGCCATAACGGAAACATGGCTTAAAGCAGAAATTGGAGATTTGGAGGTTTTGATTCCAGCATGCCAGAATTTCCGCAAAGAACGCCGGAAGCTACAAGGAGGTGGGGTTGTCGTGTATGTAAGAACTTAAATCTCTGTTGTAGAACGAGAGCCCACTTAGCCCTGGAGTATGAGTCCGTGTGGTTAAAGATAAAGAAGGCGAATTCACTGAACCTTGAAATCCTTGCCATCTACAATCCACCAAACATTTTAAGTGATGCCGACGAGTCGCTCCTTTGTCTGGTGAAGGAAGCTGCTAGCCACCAGAAGGTTCTCATCGTTGGTAATTTCAATGCCCCTGCAATTGAATGGATCAACCTGAAAATGGAGGCGCCGTCAACTTCATTTAGTTCCAAATTAATGGATCTCACGCTTGACCTATTTCTAGTTCAGAACGTTAAGGGTAGTTGTTTGGATGTCATTGTCACGAGGGATTCATCCTTCATAGATAAAGAACATTCAAGTGCTCCGCTCGGTAAGAGTGACCGTACGACGCTAATGTGGGATTATTCTCTCCATACTCAACGGCTGAGGAAAGCGAAGGATCAGTCAAACATATGGAAGGCAGATCTCAATTCAATGAATAATGCACTATCGTCCGTGAATTGGGACTGTCTGCTCAAGGGAGATCCGGAGAAGGATAAGAGATCACTCAAGAGGGTTGCATTATACCTGATTAAGCGCTTATGTCCAGGGAAGGTACACAGGACGACTAAACATCCCGCCTGATTGACGAGAAACCTTAACAGGCAACTGAAAAAGAATAGGAACTGGAAGTTATTCAGAAAAAAACTCGATCGCCCGTTCACCTCGACGAATTCTGACGCCAAAGAAATGCACTAAAAATAGATTCGCTACGCCAGAAAAAACTATGAATCAAGAATTGTCCAATAGGCCGAAGAAAAGCCTCAAGTTCTGTTCCGCTATATTAACAGTAGATTGAGAAACAAGGATCATGTCGCAGTACTTAAGAATAATTACGGTTGACAAGTCGTTAAGAATGACCAGAAGGTTGAGTACTTTAGCACGCTCTTTGACTCGGTATCCACTCATGAAAACGAGCCTCATTTTGATAATGCCAACAGTGCTGATGTAAAAGCCAGTCCAGCACTTGATAATCTTTAATTTCCGAGCCACAAAAGAAGCAAAGTCATCCGGTTCAAACAATATGCCAGCCAAGTCCTTCAAATTAGCAAGCGAACACTCAGAACAACTAGCACACACCTTCCGTTCTTCATTTAAACTAGGAAAACTGCCATCCGATTGAAAAATGGCAAATTCTTACCCGATATACAAGGGCAACACCCGCACGAAGGTCAATTATTACCGGCCCATCAGCCTAACATTTATTTGCTGCAAGGTGATGGAAAAGATAATTAAGAAGACGACATCGAAGTTCTTGGAGGAGAACAACCTACTGTCAGGGCTCCAACACGGCTTCAGAAAGAACCATTGTTGCCTTGTCAGCCTTCAACTCTCCACTAAGCAGTGGACTCCAGCGCTTTATGAAGTTGGAAAGGTTGACGTCATATACATGGACTTTAGGGAGGCATTGGATAGCGTCCCACACAAGCGTCTAATGTATGAATTGTTCGAAATTTGCATAAGAGAAAACCTACTGGCATGGATCACAGATTTGATCACAGGAAGATCGCAAACTGTGTGCATCGGTGACTCAAAGTCAAACCTTAAACCTGTGCTGAGTGGCGTCCCCCAAGGCTCTGTCTTAGGGCCACTGATTTTCCTTATCTATACCAACAATGGTTGAATTACCTGGGTTGTAGTCTTTCATGTTTGTCGATGACGTCAAATCTGGAAAGCCATCAGGTCTGACGCCGATTTCCTTTTCGGCTGATGCCATCCTCACAACCGTCAAGAAAATAAGAGCGTTGAAAGCCTTAGGACCAGATGGACTGGCGCCTATCCATGTGCGCCACATTGGCCCAACTGTGGCTGCCTACCTTGCCGCCCTCTTCCAACTTTCACTGGGAACTTCAATCATACCTGATTGCTGGTGCCAGTCAATCATTATCCCCCTGGCCAAAGTGGGTACGGAACCCTGCCTAGCGACCTCTTATCGTCCAATTGCCCTCCTCAGTCCATTGGCGAAGATCCTGGACCGGCTCATCCACTCAATTCTGACGTCTGTGGCGGACATTTCTTACCACCACCATGGTTTCCGATAGGGTCGTGGAACTACAACGGCGCTTTTCCAGCTCAGCGACGCGATCTTCGAGGGCTTCAATCATCAGAAGCCCACTTCGCGGACCGTGGCAGTCTCAATTTACCTGTCACGAGCCTTTGAAGGCGTCCGCCACGAACAGCTCCTGCAGGACTTGGTCTAGTTAGATGGTTGGCGGCTTGAATCCGTGGCCGTCACGATCGTGTCCTCTTCCGGGGCGCTCTCTCTAAGCCCCGTAATCAGACCTGTAGCGTCCCTCACGGCTCTGTGCTCAGCCGGATGCTCTTTAACATCTACATGCTAGAGCTCCCACTCCCCCGTGCACCTGTGCAAAAGGTATCCTATGTGGACGATGTGACCTTATTTTGCCGGCATTATAACATCAATCAGGCTGCACAGCTCCTCACGGAGTTCATGCCTGTTGTCGAAAACTTATTCACCCAGCGCGGAATGACGATCTCGGCAGCCAAGTCGTCCGTAATTGTTTTTACGCTTAATCCAAAGGCGTTTATTCGTCACCCGGTCATCACCGTCAATGGGGCGTCCTTACCGCTCGTCCGCAAGCCCAAACTCCTTGGTGTGCGTTATGATCCGCTCTTCACGTTCGCAGACCATGCCCGAGAGACCGCAAGCAAAGTAAGCTGCTGCACCAAAGTCATCAAGGCTCTAGCAGGCACATCCTGGGGCTGCGCGAAAGAGACTCGGTCGACTGCTTTCAAGGCACTGGCCAATACGCACCTCACTTATGCGGCATCAATCTGGTCTCCTACGATGAGCTCTTCCAGCCTACGCCGCCTCCAGTCAGCCCAAAACGCTGCCCTCCGCACGATCACGGGTTGCTATAAAATGTTGCCTTTAGATCATCTTCATGCGGAGGCTTCTGTTCTACAGGTCGCTCATCACAACACTCTCCTTAGCCAGCAGTTCTGGTGGAGTTGTTCGCAACTCGGCCATCCAAATCATCACCGTTGCACCGCTTCCGTGCCCTGCCGCATCGCCCTGCTTTCTATTCGAGCACTCCACAAGGAAGCTTTTGCCTTGTCTCTCGCAGATCTACCTGTTGAAAGCTCTGCCACCAAGACAGGCTTCCAGCGTCTCCACCAGAGATTCCTTGTGGAAAAAAAACGAGGTTACTGTCCCCCGGTCCTTTTGGGTGGCTATTCACCTCCGATTGCAGCCTAAGAACGACATATCCCGAGGGTCACTCGCTGTACCCTGGCGCAGCTACGCAGTGGCTACTGCATGCTCCTTCGCCAGTACCAGCATTGGCTCGACCCATCCATACCCGACTGCTGTTCCGACTGCGGCGTCTCGCCAGATGACTGCCTCATCTGTTCACCTGCAGCTCTTGGCCAGGCACCCACCTCACTCCCGCGGACGTGTGGCTCAAGCCGGTCGAGGTCGCGGCTTTTCTCCATCTGCCAACTATTCTCAGTTTGGATTCCGGTGGGGATTCCTGATCCAACTATGGGCTACGACACACACACACACACACACACACACACACACACACACACACACAC
>JAYGXS010000003.1:91332039-91363567 GCA_036362985.1 Ligula intestinalis | reverse complement strand
ACACACACACACACACACACACACACACACACACACACACACACACGGATGCCTGCACGCTTTTAAAACGTCATGAAAATAAAACTATGGTTCAGGTGATCGCCTTTTCTTCTTGTTTATGCCCGAGGAATATGATTCTCGCTTCAATTAGCAATATTTTGGAACGCGAAGCGCTTTAGTCATGACGACGATGGGAAATATGTTCCCTTCGCTTGTCTGTGACGAAAGCACAGGCACAATTCCTCCACGGGTGACTCGAAAACCATGTTCTCCCAAAAAGCTTGTCTTACAGGCCACTGGTGAACACAAGTCTGGCAAAAGGGTGGGTGACAGATCATGGCAGTCAAGTGAATCGGGCACTCCCCCAGGACTGTCATTTTCGACTGCGCAAATAAAACTGGGTTTTGAGCCAGGCAATCAAACAGTGCACTGAACTTATCGGAGAGGATGGCATCATGTTGATGCGTCAGGTGATTACTAAACGATCCCGTTATCTACGGACGAAAGGAGATGTCGAACCAGGCGAGAAGTTGAAACATCGATCGAACTCATCGACTGAAGAAAGCGAAGTTCTCGTGCACAACATGTCCTCCCAGCAGCTGACACCAACACAAGTAAAAGTACTGAGCCACATAGCTTGCTTTCACACTACGGATGCTGATCCAATCAACCTCGTCGCGACGGTCGAAGTAATTCTTAAAAAAAACCGAGGAATCTGACGAGACGAAACACCTCATACAGAAATAGGTAAAAACCTTGGTATATGCGCACAAACCGGAAGCAAAAATTACCCGAGCACATGAGAGTGCACTTCAATACTGACGGCTGACACCAGTATCATGATTATCCCAGCAGACAAAGGACGTTCAATTGTTTATAAGAGTGACTTTATGCAGAATGACAACGACCGGCTATAGAAACGGCAATCGTACGTTCCGTGTGATGAAGCACCGAGGAAAAAGCTGATAGCACAACTGGAAAAATTACTCATCGAAATCCAAAGAAGCCTTGTGACCACCAAGCCAACAGACGCACACGTAGCGAGGTTTTTTGTCTACCAAAGGTACACAAAGCTTGGATTTCACTCCGGCTGATCGTGTCATTGCGGGGGGCAACAAAATACAATCTGGCTAAATTGTTTTCTCGAAATCTAGAGCTTCGAACTTTAAAGACGACCACTACGGTCTGCTCAGTCACTCAATTCCTGGACAGCCTTGAGGAAGTGCAATTTATCGAAGACGGGGACATGCTGTTATTCGACGTCATCTCTCGTTTTAACTCCATCCCACATCACCTGGCCGTCGACATGATAAAACACCTATCGGAGAACCAGTATGGTGAGACGTGCAAGACCGTGAAACGGACACATCTCATCCAAATCTTAAAATTCTGCTTGAACAGGTTTTTTCGTGTTCGAGGAGACAATGCATGAAGAGATCAAGGGTACGCCGATGGGGTCGACATTGTCCTTTTTTATCGCAGAAGCAGTTCGCCAAAAACTAGAGGCGATCGTGTTCGCAAACTATCGGCCGAAGTTTTGGAGCCGGTATGTTGACGATACCTTCCTTTATCATAATTGAGCGAGCAATGGTCCAGAAATTTCAAGACCTTCTGCATCCTGTGTTCCCTGATATCCAGTTTACAATGGAGGCTAAAAATACAACCAACTGCCGTTCTTGAACGTGTTTTTCCATAGAATACCCAATGGGAGCCTCAAAGCGATGGTGTTTAGAAAGCCAACCAATACGCGCCAAATCCTAAGCTACCATAGCAAAAACCTGCAATGCCATAAACTCGGTTGTGTTCAAACACTATAAAAATGGGCAGAAACACACTGCAGCGGGCCGCAAGACCAGAAGTTTGAATAACGGTACCTCCTGCGTCACATTTTGGCCAGTTGATATCCTCGAAATTTCATCGAACGCAGCAGACTGATCTGATCGAATGGACAGCTAGCAGCTGAACCAGCGAAGTTATTGTGCGCGCTAAAATACAGTGACGGCGTTCCAAATGCAGTCTCCCGGCTTTTAAAACCATTAGGAATCGGCTTCGCCCACCAAACAGAGGCAACAATATGACATGTCCTCATGCGGCCGAAGGAACTCCTGCCCGAGTGTGAAAATGCAGACGTCGTTTACCGGGTCAAATGTGGTCCACTATGTCGTATAGACTGAGAAGTGGCTGCAGACTCGGGTGATGGAACACAGCAGGGCTGTAAATACGTTGGAATAGACGTGAATAGGGAGACGAAGTAAAACGATACCATCATCTCGTCTGAATCTATTTCTAGATGCCTTATGTTCCGCAGAAACTGTTCAGCCGACTAAACTCTAGATTCGGAATCCAAAAAGGTCTCCACAAAAAAAAAAATTTCGCCTTAAAATCATTTAGGCGTTTTTTATACTTTCTGCTCCTATTTTTCCACCCCATAACTCAGGACAACTGGCATCGCCACCAGTCTAAGACACAGTTATTATCCTACCACTGCATACGTGCAAACATAGAACACTCAAACCTTGAGAAAAAACACTAACATGGGCTTTATTATGCTCTGGCGAGGTAATTGATGAACATTTTCCAGTAGACACATCAACACCAACTAACAAAGGTTAACGCAGTTCAATCGTGGGAAGTGTTGAAGTCACTATATATAATATTTGAAGGTAAGCAGCTATTCTCATGGTTAACATAAAGGACGTTTTCCTTTCAGTATACTGACTCAAATGGTTTTTTATATGCTGACCTTCAATGGACCACGGTGCAGTTCAATGCCGTAATCAAATCCCTGCTGGACTGACGGATGGCTTGTAAAAAAACCTTATAAGTCAGTTTTTTTGGTAAACAATTTTTTTCAGCATTTCTTCATCAGACCAAACATTTCCAAGGGAAATTGACGCTGTACATAACAATAAAAGTTTGAATCGGTAGAAAAATCAATAACTATCTGACACAGGCGCTAATTGGCCAACGCGTACTATGTCAGTTTGCGCATGTAGGCCATGTCAGCGTGTTGTATGACGGATTGTCACTTGTTGGGATGGGTGAAATCCTATCGCCACCTGGTGTCGGTTTAGGCCATGGAAGTGGCAGAGCTTGTGACAGAGTCTTCTGTCAACAAAGCACTGAATTTGCTAGCTAATAGCCACTGCTTCGGCTGTAGCAAGCATCTGTTGGCGTAGGCCTTTGGAAAAATTATATATTGTCCTGTAGACCATATTAAAAGCTTCGTTATTATCGACTCGATGGTTCGTATCGACTAGATGTGCAAGAATAGCACTCGAGATCGATCTAGTTTCACATTTACTCAGGCAGGTCGGAATGTGCTCACGTACCCACTTTTCAAGACGCCTCGTTGTACGGCCGATGTATCCCGCTCCACTGGAGCAATTAGAAGAGTAAATGAATTGATGTTGCCTTCAAAGTGATAGTTCGTGAAGAGCAGCCATAAGTTAGCCGCTGGGAAAGCATTTGTGATTGCACTCCTTAAGCGTCGTCTGACAAGCTCGCTGGTTGCATCGCCTAAGAAAGGCAGTCTTATGAACACTTCGTTCTTTTCTGCAGTTAAGGTGACAGGCTTTTTGGCGCGTTCACCAATATTTCTGCGGATGAACCTTTCCACGTATCCATTTTCAATCAGTGTATGCTGCAGCTTTTGGAGTTCTGCTTCGACAGTTACAGGAGAACAGATCAGTCGTGTTCTAGCTGCTTATCGTTGGACCAGCTTCCGTTTTATATTGAGGGGGACACAACTGTAGAAGTTAGTGTATTGTCCTGTCCAGGTTTTCTTTCGGAAAACCCTGCGTAGGATAGATTCATCCTCTGGCTTTCGCAGAAGGACACCAAAGAACGCAATTTCATCGTCCACTTCAGTCTCAGCAGAAAACTTGAGCGATGGGTGAGTGCTGTTAACCTTCGCGACCAAGGCGTCAATATCAGTGTTATAGTCACTCAAACAGAAGATATTATCTACATATCGACCGTAAAATGCAAGGTCATTGATGGTGTCCCCTAGACACGTTTCCTCGATCTTGCCCATGAGAAAATTTGCAAGAAACGGTCCAAGTGGTGAGCCCATCGCAAAACCATCAATCCATCTGTAAAACTGACCATTGCAGATAAATTGGACATTTTGTATGCATCGCGTGAGGAGATCTTTGAGGGTTTTCATGGGCATACCTATCTAGTAGTTCGTGTCCCGAATAACGTCGCAGAGGTAATTTATGGTTTCTGCCACGGGTACATTGGTGAATAGTGACGATACATCCAGTGACATCATCTTACTTCTTGCAACGTTCATATTCTTTATAGCTTTGACAAATTAAATATGTATTTCAGGCTTCTAGGATACATGTAACTTCCAAGAGGTTTCACATTTTCTACCAGTCATTTAGCAATGGTCTGGTTAGGGGAGTTTCTCATATCCAGGATAGGACGCAAAGGGAAGCCCCTGTTTGTGAATTTTTTGGAAGTCCATACATTATAGGTATCGTCTTTCCTACAGGTCTGAGTGTTTCAAGCTCTTTGTCGATCAAAATACCTTTGTTATGGTGGTCTTTGAGAATTGTAAACAGCTGACATTCAACAGTATCTATGCGATCTTTGTCCTTCTAAGCTTTTGAGAACTTTGAATGATCTGCTAAAATTGCTTCTAGTTTTGCGACGTAATCATTTTTATCAATCGGTACTATTCCAGATCCTTTGTCTGATCTGGTTAGCACGATATTTTCATTTCTTCGTAGCTCTTTTAGGCTATCAAGGTTTTCATTTGTTAAGGGGCCATTGTTCATTGGATTCGTTCTTTAGTACTGTTGCCAATAGTTCACCAGGGTTGACTTTAGATAATCAACTATTTTAGGCATGGAATATTTTGGATCGGAGGTTTGGTTAAACAGGCTCTCAAATTCAGTTTCTAATTCTATTGGGCTCAGCCTTTTTCGTGCAATACAGAATCTAGGGCCTAGGGATAGTACTTCTATGAGGGTTTTGTCAAGACAGATGATTGTTTGGGAGGGTGGTCGGTGCTTTTAGTTGTTGGACACTTCGAATAAGTTTATTCCACCTTGCCTCAATTCTTCTGTTTCTTATTGTTCGTACATAGTCTTCAAACGTTCTCTCTCAAGAGTTTCAAGACGGTCGAGAACCGCTGCTATCTGACTTCGGTTTCTTTGAAGTTCCGGAATTCCGGCGTTAAGAGTATCCAGGTAACTTTCTGCATGACTTCTTAGTGCAGCCATAGAAACGGCTATATGGTTTCTTCGTAAACTTTTCCAGTATTGTCTTGGGTATTCACCTCGGTCTATACAGTATGATAGGAATTCGGCTGTTACGTTTGCCTCAGCAAAACTGGTGTCAAACTTGAGGAATCTATTGAGTTCCTTAAACGCCGCGGGATCTTTGGATGGTATATGTTCCGCAACTATTCCCATGGTTAATATAAGAAGTCAGTTTTTTTCGGTAAAAAAATTGTTTTCAGCAACTCTTCATCAGACCAAACATTTGCAAGGAAAAGTGACGCTGTACATAACAATAAACGTTTGAATAGTTATAAAAATCAATAACTATCTGACACAGGCGCTAATTGGCCAACGCGGACTATCTTAGTGTGCGCATGTAAGCCATGTCAGCGTGTTGGATGACGGATTGTCGCTTGTTGGGAGGGGTGAAATCCTATCGCCCCCTCGTGTCGGTTCAGGCCATGGAAGTGACAGAGCTTCTGTCAGAGTCTTCTGACAACACAGCACTGGATTTGCTAGCCTTATAGCCACTGCTTTGGCTGTAGCAAGCGTCCGTTGGTGTAGGCCTTTGGAAAAAATAGATGGTATCCTGTATACCACTTTAAAGGCTTCGTTAGTATTGACTCATTGGTTCGTATCGTATAGATGTGCGAGAATAGCACTCGAGATCGATCTAGTTTCACCAGTACTTTCCAAAAAACTGACTTATTATAGTAACCATGGGAATATTTGCGGAACATAAAAAAACATTGTTGGTAATTCGACCTGCTTAAGAAATTTAAGTTGGTATCTTAAATGCATAATGGCCTTTGAAATAGCTCTCATGGAATCCTTCTTGAAATTCGTTAATAACGCTGAAGAGTAAGCAAGTGAGGGTTACCCAATGCCCGAAGATATCAGAATATATTGCAATTCTTACCCACTGGTTCTGTCCAAAGCACTATAATAACAGGTTCACCGAGGCCATCACCATTCCCATTAGCATGTTTGTTAACAGTCTTAATTGTCACGTTGTACCGTGTGTTTGGAGTCAAATTACGCACTGTTATTCCGTTCGACGTTGTTTCTAACTCCTGCTGCTCGTTTGTATCCGTGTTCGTAACTGTGACGTGATAGGAATTGATATCACCGTGCAGTTGTTTCGGGGCCGTCCATGTTAACGTGACAGTATCCGGACCGACGTGGGGAAGTTGTATTCCTGTGACCTGTTGGCTGGCTGCCAATAATAGAATTTGACATTTCATTATATTCAGTACAATCTTCTTCGATAACATTAACATTTAATTATAGATTTTTTTCATTCGTGCATGATAAAGAAACTTATCTCGAACAATTCCTTGCGCAATTTGCTTAAGTATAAAATCATTTATTGACCTACTGACAGCCACGTTAATAAACTAAGTAGCCTGACTGTCGCATCTTATAGATCAGCTGTTATTTTTAAAAAACAATCAAATGGTCTATATTTTAACATCGCAGGTATTCATAGGTTGCAGTTAAACAGACTTCAGGCATTTTTTTTCCAAGTTCATTTAGTAGCGAATTAATGGCGAGTTAAATAAGAGTGCAATCAGTATATTGACATTGCGAATGCGGAAGATGTCAACATTATCATTAAATAAAAATTGCAACTTTTATCATGCTGATGTGTGAACTCAGTTTTCAACTGTGCATACTCCTTTTTTAATCGTACGTTTGAAGATAGCTTATTTATTTGAAGCAAACTCCTCATCTCGTTTTCGACACCAATAATTTAATAAACTTAAGTATAACGTTCACCATGGGGTCCATTATGGTCATTGCTTAAATATATATAACAAAAAAATGCAATTTTTTATTTGTCCAATGGATAAACTGAAAAGATCTAAATTTCAAAAAAGAAACTTAAGTCAAATTCAAATTTCGTGTTTTTTTCCTGCGGAAACTCCATTTCTCAACCCCGCGACAAGAAAATGAAGCACAAAGCAAACGTTGTACGTTATTTTAAAGCAACGCACTGTATCTCGTTTGCCAATATCGTTCGTTTAACCGACATTTGTATATGTGAAGCGCTTCCGCTGATTTGGAAATAAAAACGGAAATGATTGACATACAGAGGTTGATAACCATACGCCTTGACACTAAACTTATCGCACCCGCATGACGTAGACCTATTTTTGTTAATCTACCTAAAACAAAGTTTCAGCTTTCTCCCCGATGGAGATTAAGACGATAGGCTAGACTTAATACGACCCCTTCCCTTTCACAGGAGGTGCACACGTAGCCTGTCTATATCCCGTTGAATGAAAAGAAGACAAATGTTTTGCTCAAAATGTGTACAGAATTTCAATGTTACTGCCCCCAACATACGTCAAATGGAGCTGTGCTCACTGCTCAAAATCAGGAAAATGAAATTATCAAGCAGATACTGCCTAAGGCCCTGAATGGAATGACCCGTCATTCAAATTTGAAGCAAACACGATTTTTAACCCTTCTGGGTTTTGTTGCGTTTCGGCTGGCGTCCAGGAGTATAAAAGCAGCACGCTAAAACGGTTCTATAGACCAACTCTTTTATATGCTTTACGCCACAGATGCGAAATGGCAAGGACAATCTTCGTCATCCAGTCGCACTTGACTCATTTGCTCGACCTGCTCGGTTAATGTGCGCGCGCGAGGCGCAATCTTTCGTCCGGGTTGCTCGGAGGCATACATTAACTCAAGAGAGGTCTTGTCTATCAGGCTACTGAAGCGTTCACGAACAATCGACTTCCCGAAGCAAACTGCGGTACTTAGTCAACTGCTGCCTTCCTGGCACATGGGACGGCGTCACGATCTCTCGATTGAACGACATGTTTGACTTAGTGACAAACTTATGGTAGCAATATATTGTTTATACTGCTCTGGGTTTCCTAACACTTCTCTCATCATTGTAGGCTTAATATTTTTCGAATGGCTATCTTTTCTAGGACACATCTTCCACAGTAGGTGCAAAAAAACCTGCCTTTCTCCTGTGCAGTTTAACTGTTCGGTTTTAGTTAACCCACTGACGAAAAAAAAAAACTCACAGCATCGAGGAATACAAACCTACACAGTAGGGAATGCCTTTACTTATCCAACGCTCTATAACTTTTGCTACGACGCCCCAACGTGTCCTTGAAATTGATGCAAACTTGGATAGCTTTAACAAGCCCAACTTAAACGATCGTTTGGAAGGAACCAAAAGAAAATAGCAAGCAGACTGCACAAAAAGGATTTTCTGAGCAATAAGCACTGAAACTGATTTTTAATTGAACCCACGAGGATTACATTTTTGAGCAAGACGCAGTCAAAGTTATTTAAACTACTGAGTCGAAATAAATAGTCTTCAGAATAAATTTGAATAAAACGCACTCTGTGATATACGATCCTCGGTCCTATTTCCTTCAATACTCTCGCTCTATTGACCAGGAGTTTTTCTTCTACTCGAGCATCCTGCTGGTAGTATTGGCTTGGTTTACACACTTTACCTCTCCTTATCAAATTTATAATGCTCAATGAGGAATATCTGCGGAGGCTGAGTCTAAAATTATATACTGCTGTGCATTCATTTGTAAACTGCCTGTGTAAAATGGTTGCATACTAACAGATCAAGCTATCGTTGAGGCTATCAATTTGACACTTTTACGCATGGCTTTAAAACAAGATTAGAAGACAAGCACTGCATAAGTATTGGCTATTGCATATGTTTGCTCTCTTTCCTGCTGTAGTCAACCTGAAATAGTTTCTACTAGTATAGAAAATCAAGATTTCGACATTATTACCCAAGTCAGGATATAAGAGTAGAACACAAGTGCAACATTACTGTAAGCCACCCCACATTTTGTTGTTATCTATGCTTGCAAAATCCAAATTCAACACCACGGAAAACGGAGACATTCAAAACCCACTGTCGCGCGTGATAAAAAAAAGTCGAATCTAAGGGTGGCATCGATCCGCGCATGCTCGCCTCAGGGGGTGACCATCTAGACACCTCGTCCACCGCAACGGGGCTGTGAGGGCAGCCGGAAGCTACGTGCACTTACTCTGGAGCAAGCTGCGAATCGCAGACACATGACCCAGGGGGCGACCATTTAAACACCTC
Organism: Ligula intestinalis; assembly: GCA_036362985.1. Classification (NCBI taxonomy): domain Eukaryota; kingdom Metazoa; phylum Platyhelminthes; class Cestoda; order Diphyllobothriidea; family Diphyllobothriidae; genus Ligula; species Ligula intestinalis. Next base: position 91,354,234 of record JAYGXS010000003.1, on the reverse strand, counting down.
GGCTACCGCAAATGAGTGGCGATGGCTGTCCGCAGTTGCGTACAATAACACTGATGACACAATATGCCCAGATAGTTATAATTACTGGAAAAAAAGAATATCACCCTTATCCTGGGCGAAAATAAATAAAACCATACGAATAAAGATTTGAGAGGAACATGAAGCTGCCCAGGGGCCAACTGCCTACTGGTAGGACGAATGAACTGCACGCAAATGCGGCAAAATTTTAAAATGCTGCCAGCTGGCAAAGTAGACACAAGGGCGTCAACACTAAGGGTGAAAACGTCCAGCGTTTGCCAAATTGCCGCAGCTGCGGAAAAGTTGAATAAATTAACAGTCGGCTACATCGAAAAGAGTGTGCTAGCAACTCAAGTTTAGACTTTCACTACAAAAGGCACGAGTGTACCAACAATCGAAGTAAAGGCCCAAACAATTAAGCAATCACACGCAGTTGAGGTTCATTCGAAAACCACCACTGCAAGCAAAGGAGATACAAGGGAGTCGACACTTAGGGTGATGGACACCAACGTCGGCCAAATTGCCAATTATGGGGCAAATATGAAATACCCCACAAATGACAAAAACGAATAAACGATAAGAGCGTGCCAGCATTTACAGTTAAGGCTCCGTCAACAGAAACACGAATTTGCCAACACTGAAATTGAATGCGCCCACAGCTGACCAAGTAGACGCAGTTCAGATAAATTAAGAAAACCTACCTGCCATCAAAGAAGGTACAGGTGCGTCAATTCTTCAGTTTAAGGCTCACACAACAACAAGAAGGAGCCTGACAACACCCTAAGTGAAGGCCCCAAAAACTGACAGAGTTACCACAGTTGAGGCAGATTTGAACAAGCTCACTGTTAAAAAAGGTACGAGTGTTAAGGCCCTCAAATTATTAACACCCCGACCCGAAACACTTCATGGAAATCTCAACGAAGTCTATGGCCGGGAATCAAAATTAACAGCCAGCCTGAGCCCGAGGCGCGCAAAAGAAAACGAGGCTGGTGCTGAAACAATCGACGTCGGTCTCAAACATTACCGTCAAAATAGCAGAACAAAGGTTGCTAGTCAAAATGTAAGGGACAGTGTCGTAGCCGTAAAATGTCGCTAACAGACAATCCAACGTCATATTACACGGATTTGCAGAATCAACCGCAACCACTCCCATGGGTCGGCATTCCGCAGACATCCAGCTGTTCGGTGCGCTTTTGAACAAAATGCTGAGATCCAACGTTACAATCGAGTGCGTTACGGCATTCTACTTTGGAGAACGATGATAGGACCGAACTGGATCCATGCGCCCCAGACCTGTGAAGGTGGTCATGGCCAACAGCAAAGAGGCAAAACTCATGCTGTTATAGCGTTCCGCAATAAAAGACTCTCACCCGGTAGTTTTTTTTCGGCAGGATTTCTCAGTTGCAGAACGAGACAAACGTCGTCAAGTCGTTTTAAAAATGAAAAAGCAGCACATCAAAGGAGAAAAAAACTCGGTTATTTATAGCAACCAAGTTATACAACTTTCATGGTTCTCACGTTGGACAGGTGCGTTCCGGATAACCACGCAATCAACCCAGTAAGGGAATTTTGAGCTCAAACGTAATAACTACCCGAGCAAGCTGACAAAGGAAACTTAAGTGCATGTTTACCACTGCACAAATACTTGGTAATGCCCCAGCGCCCTGTTGTCCTTTGGTAGCATATCTTTTTCCTCATTATGGCCGGTACTCAGTCGTTCGTCTACGTCCGTTGTCTTCTGGCTAACTCTACACACTGTAATTCCACTGGAATGCTTGATCACAGGAACAATCACTCATAGAGATGATAACTCGAGGCCAAGTGTTAACACACATATATTTATTACGAGAACAGTCGAATAATAACGATGATAAACTGTCATACAAGCAAACATATAACCGAATAAGACAATCGGGGGAAGGTGGAGCTGGAGACTACCACCGGGGAAAGGAAACCCTCTGTGGGGCCCTCACAGGAAGGGCAACTGTTATTCACAACTGTCTACTAAGGAGGGTGGGGCTCAAGATCACCACCAACGAGGGGACAACCAAAACACCACTTTATCTGCGAGGTCACACCACCCACAATATTCTGCACTAGACTCAAAGTCACCGGTCCGACGTAATTGAAACAAGGATCAATCTCATTTTTCTCTCGATACTACAGACTGCTGTCTACATATGATGACCCTGATATAACTTTGTGCCAAGTCGAACCAGATGTGCTATGTATAAGAGAAACATGGTTATTCACAAAGATAAACGGTCGGGAAGTTAATCTTCCCAGTTTTAAGTTGTTCCGAAAAGACAGAGCCGGGCGTCAGGCTGGGCGTTTGCTCCTATGAGGATCTTTATCAAATGCCTTACTAAGATCAAAATAGATGACCACCACTGATAAATGATTGTTACGTAGAGAAGTGAGGAGATAAAGAAAAGAAATATGTCATGTTTCACAAGGTCGTCCGGTAAAAAACCATGCTGAGATATATTTAATATTAGATTGATCATGCAATAATCCGTAATTTTACTGGCGATTAATTTTTCAAACAGTTTAGCTAGGAAAGGTTTTTTATGAACACCGCGATAATGTTTAAATGTCAAATCTGAAACCAGATTTAAAAATTGTAATTATAATAGAAGTGTTCCAAGAATCAGGAAAAAACGTTTTGGAGAAATATTGTAAATAATTTGCTCAGTAAAGGAGAAACATCTCTTAGTTGTTTCATAAATGAGTTTGGAACGACAGGGCCCCTTGGGCCTTAAATATACAAATAATAATAATTATTATTATTATGTAATCCGTCCGGACTGAATGTGAATTGTTGAGACGAGCTACTTCTTTATGAATACTTGAAGTTGAGATATCCATTGATGTGACATTTGCATCACACATCAGACGTATTTCGGGTGTTTTACTAGTCCTAATTTTAAAGAACTTGGCGAAGAAGGAATTTAACATTTATGCTTTGGCCAAATTCTCTGTAACAAAATGATTACTACTATCGAGTAAAGGCGGAATGACTTTCTGAAGCTTAGCGGATGACCGAAAGCGGAAGACTTGAGCAACGGATTTGGAAGAGTTAGCATCATTTAGTGCCAGAGACTCTCTACGCCTATCTCGTGCATGAACATACAATAGGTGCATCTCCAATACCGTGACAACCGCCGTCATGTCCCCGTGTGACAAATAGGGTATTGAGCAACCGCGATGGCCTTCTCCTGACATAATTCAAACCATTTCAGCAGCAGGACATCCTATTTACATGTTCCCTTAGCCCCCCCTCCGCCCCACAGGCGACAGCGTTTCTCCTAAACGTTCCACGAATGGCATTCAAAACTAAACTTATGATTGATGCCTAAGGAGTTTTTTTGCTCTCTGCCCTCCAACCGCAGTTCCATTACTCTCAACGCCACATTTTCTGTTTGATAGCTGTGTACAAAGAGGGAGTCTACAGATATTTACCTATACTTACATAATAATACTGCACTGCACTTAACCTACAGTACCCAATAAGGATCAAGTCATTTTTCAACGTATCTTCTGAATGATTTCTGCAGCCCCCGGTGTGTTTTAAGCTGGCATATAATGAAAGGAAATTTTAAAGCTGTCAAGAAATTTGCTGATTACATCCTTAATGAGGTATTAACCCCTCTACTCTGAACTGAAATGCTGCGAAGTCTTTCAGCTCAATGCGTCGAGGATTCCGTCATATATCTTGCCGCACTTCAGCATACAATGACGCTGTACTCCCATTCCTAGCATACTTCCTCACGTGCGAGAAAGCGGAAATTGAGTAGCTGAAAGCTAATTTATCTTCAATGTAGGTGTGGATATCGTGTTAAACTTTCATTTGGAATCTGATATGACCTTATACTTTTTACAATAACCCATTACTAAGCCTATCCTTTTCTCTCCAAACATGACGTTTTTTGGTGAAAATGTATGGTTTTTCATATTAAATAAAGTAAGAACTAGGTCTTCCTTCTGAAGAATAGAAGAGGTTTCATCTTATAAAAATAACTTTATATGCAAATTAAACGACGTTGCCGACGCATCTCGCTTTAAATATGGAAGAAGTAAAACATTTTTTTAAATTTAAAGGTGACACACTTCTTTATTGGCAAAACAAACTCTGACCATTTTAGGCCTTTTTGCATATTCAGGTTGATTTCATCGCCGCATGTGCGAAAAATCGTCATTAAAATTCCCCAAAAAAGTGTCACTGTAACCAACCCAAAAGAAAATATTTTACACTGAATAACAGGATGCTGCTTATATAGCGAATATGAGGAGACCCTATATAAATATTTAGACAATGATTGACCGCCACTTACTGTTTGGTTTATCAACTAAATTTGGATGTATTTGACACAATTATAAACAATGCTTGCGGCGTCACCGGGAGTGGAACCCGTCCAACAGAAAAAGCCTTTACGCACCCGTCGTTGCGAATGCATTCATAGTTGGGTCAACTAAGTAATCACGAGGTTTGGTTGTTTTGCTTAGTATAACCTGACCCATTTGTGAAAAAGCTCGAGGTGTTCAGCTGAATTTGAACGCGCGTATCAGAGAAGACATGTAGTAGCAGGCAACGCTATAACCACTGAACTAGAAACGGCCAACCTCGCGCCATTACATTTAATCGCACTTGGGTTGCTATTACCCGCCCAACTAAACGGCCCATATGGAATCCACCGATACGGACCAGCAAGCCGAATGATCCTCTGCGAAAGTAAACCCCAAAACTAATATTTTGTCAAGTTCCCTTTTAAATTTCAGCACGAATGAGCGAACATTTGTCAAGTTTTCAATTTACCAATAGAAAATTAATTCAGCCACTATTTTTATCTCGCGGAATGATGCTTCAGTATTTATTACCAACCTAGATGAGTGCTCTTTGGCTATACCTTTGCGTTTGTCCTTTTTACTTGCGAACGCAAGCGCATTTTATTTCATAGACGCCATATGAATTTGCGTGCGGTGGCGGGAAACTTTCTCGTATGCAATGCAGCACCCCAAAATGTAAACAGTACAATAATATTTTCTGAAGTTGAGGTGAAACTGGATGCGAACCTATATTCAGCTACCCGCACAAATCGTACTGTTGTCTAGTAGAACACAGTCTAGTAGAACACCTTGACCTTGACCTTGAACGCGGTTTGTTCAATTTCGAAGATAAGTGAAGCTTTATATAAATTGATTTATATAAGAGAAGAAACGACTCAAAGTCTTTGGTTTTCTTAAATAAATTATCAGTAAGTAACATTTGACTATCTTAGCCAAAATCTGCTACCAAACTCCTTCGTTGATTTGGTCAGATATTGTCCTCTGTTTCATAGAACGCTGTACAAATCATTTGTTTTGTACTTCTAGTATTATTCTGAATTCCCAACTGTTTTCGTGATTAGTCTACTTGTTGCTTCGAAAAGTATGAAGGCGACACTTTCATTCAGTAGGAAGCCACAGAATTCCAGACCCAAGCGGTGTCTGCGAAAGGCAAACATCATTACTGATATCAGTCTTCAGCCTGACATCAGTATTCAGCCTGATCTGACTGCCGAGCAAATAGATTTGTCTGCAATGAAAAATTGCAGCGAGTTTATGTTGAAATTTGGGTCAGTTCTCTCAATCCTTGGGACCCTATTTGATGGGAATATCGCTGCAGTTTCCTCTCAGGAATGCAAACGTTTAGATAGTCTCGTTAATTTGGTCGCAAGTGAGTCACAGGATAGACAAAAAAGGTCGTACAATTTTATTCTGAAAAACGTTCCGAAATCAATTAGGCCAATGGACGTTGCAATGCATTTCCTCTGCTCCTGTGGATTTAACTATAAAATAGCAGAGGCTATAAGACTGTCATCTCGCAGTAAAAACCCACCCATTTTAGTCAAGCTATTTTCACCCATTGAAATAGACGCAATTTTTAAACAGCAAGAGCTTGTTTTCAAATATCTGAGAAATGCAATGTATTACCTCTGTCATGATCTCACTCCAATGGCGCGAAGAATAGCGTCAAGTTCTTCGAATAAAATAGTAATTTCACCGCAACCGGCTCAAGTTCCTGGTCGTAGCCCTAGGAAGCCTAGCGAGCAATGTACTTTTATTCCTGCCAAACCTAGATTACTGCTCCCCAGTACAGCAACTGTCTCATCCCCCTCAAGTCACCAGACATCCCCATCTACTTCCAACTTTAATGCTTCTCCAGTTGCCATAGCTAGTAATTCTGGTAGCCCTCCTAGAAATTTCGAAAAGCCTTCTACGTCAGGTAGACCAACAGCTTCGATACTCGATCAGAGTCCTCCCAAACCTTCTATTAAAGCACCCAATTCAGGTCGTCGAAAGGGTGGGATCCGGAACTCAACCGCGAGCATGCAGCCTTCCCAAACACTAACTAAGCCTTTACAACAGGAAGCTAACAAACATATAAGTTACCCTACTTATCACAAGTATCATACTGGGCCAGGCATTCCACCGCTTAATCCTCATAGTTACCTTACCTCGCCCTCCAGCCTCTCTTTCCCGTCTTTCCCATCTTTCCCGTCTTGGTTTTCCCAATTTACCGGTAACTATCAGCAAACTCACCACGGCACGTATCCCTATGGCCCATCGATCTCACAGAGCTGTCTACCTGCAGCTTTCAGCTATCCCCCTCAGCTTTCTTATGTTAATTGTCCTGCTCCAGTCGATGGCTATTCTCCAAACTTCCAACCAAATTACCCACCTCCAAATTTGTATTACTAAATAAAGATAACCCTAGTTCGATTACTCAAGCTTCACTAGATATCATCCTGCTTAATGCAAGATCTGTTTTAAATAAGATGGCTCAGCTTAGAGCAATTGCGTTCGAGCTGAAGCCAGATGTTATATGCATTACAGAGTCGTGGACCCATCCAGTAATTTCTGATGCTTTACTCATAATCGACGAGTATGATTTCTACCGTCAAGACCGCCCTAGTAAACGTGGTGGCGGTTGTCTTCTCTATATCAAAGCTATTTTTAAGCATTTCCCCTTCAACCTAGATGCTGAGTCATTCTTGGGCAATTACTGCTTTGCATCCATTATCCTGTCTCCCCGTCAAAAGGCGATTATTGGATGCATTTATAGTCCACCTAACTCATCATCGGAAGATGATGAAAAGCTTTGCGAAATATTTAGGCTGATTTCGGAGTCCGCCTTTGATGCTAAAGTTATCACAGGGGATTTCAACTTTCCCGAAATTGATTGGTCATTGAACTGTTGTCCATCCAGATTTCAGCCCTTCCTAGATACCATCAATTTTTCAAACTGGTCTCAGTTGGTCTGTTCCCCAACAAGGGATCAGCATATTTTAGATTTAATTTTCACTAATGATATTTTCCCCCTTTTTGTTGACTACAATCAGAACCTCTTCCCAAGTGACCATACTTTGATCCATTGTTGCCTTCCGCTTGCTTCTACGAAAAAGGCTAGCACCACTCGTACCTACCGTGCGTTTGACCTAGCTGATATTAATTTAATTAACAACTTTATGGACTCACTAGACTGGCAGGAGCTTTCCTCCACGAACAGTGTAACAATTCTCGGTGACTTAATGACGGCAATTTCAAATAGCATTTTGGAATTTGTGCCGATCAAAATTGTTAAGCCTTATACTTCGGACCCCACCGTTCCTCATTTTCTAATGTCTAGACTGAAGAAATTGCAAAGACAGTTGAAAGACCAGTCTACTAGTTCATTATCGGTGCACCTTAGAATCGCAGAGATTTTCGAATTAGCGTCTAAGATTCGTCTTACACGTGACAAACATAGGGAATCTTGCGCACTCAGCGAGTTAAACTCTGCAAAATCGATTGCCCAACTGTTCGGCCGTCGGTCCTCCGCTAAACGAGGTCACGAAATCCCCCCCTTACTGAATGAAAATAAAAACTTTGTGCAAGATGAGTCTGAGAAGGCTGAACTGTTCAATGCGTTCTTTGCAAAACACCTTACGACGGAATCTGAACCGGTCCCGTCTTTTCAGCCATGCTCAGTCAATACTATCAGTACCATAGATTTCTCCATAGAAGTAATTCGTAAGCACATTATCCGTCTAAAAAAACTCGCACTCCTCGGGAACTGACGACCTTCCAAATTCACTTATCAAGAGAGTATTCAGCTTCCCCCGATTGCTAAGTTATCTATTCTCAGCTTATCTTCTAAACGGTTTCTTTCCTGACTCATGGAAGACATCTATTATTCTTCCAGTCTTCAAGTCAGGATCTCGTTCGGACGTAAATAACTACCGAGGTGTTCATAAAACCCCGGCCCTAGCCAAACTTCTGGAAAAGATCATTTTTAATCAAATTCTCGATTTTTGTGTAGAAAATAAACTATTAAGTGCCTCACAGCATGGATTTCTACCTGGAAGATCATGCGAAACCTGCCACTTAGCATTCCTTAACCTGGTTACTTCACTTCGTAATGAACAGCAATCAGTCATCGTGATTTACTTTGACCTTAGTAAAGCTTTTGACAAGGTGCCTCATAGGCGCCTTTTAGTGAAACTGGAAGCCCTAGGCATCAGGCCTCCCCTCCTCGATTTCATTGCCTCCTACCTGTCTAACCGCAGCCAGAAGGTCTTAGTAGGCAATAGCTACTCGATGCCTCAGCCGATAACGAGTGGTGTATTACAAGGCACGGTTTTAGGTCCCCTCCTTTTCATTCTTTACATAAATGAAATTTCAACAGTGCTAAATAATTCGGAAAATTTCATTTATGCTGATGACCTTAAGTGTATTTACTCATTTTCTAAGGACACGGCCAGTAGTTGTGTTGATAAAGTTAACGCAGACTTGCGTACTCTCTCAAGTTGGAGCGCAACATGGCAGATGGAGTTTTCTCCATCAAAATGTAGTTTCTTGAGATTTGGTCCCGCAAGGCTTCCTGGACCCATTATCTTCCAAAATAGTCCACTGTTAGAAAGATCTACGATAAAGGATTTGGGTCTTACTTACACGAATAAGCTTGCATTATCACCTCATGCAGATCGAATTTCTGCCAAGGCCGCACAGATATGTGGGTTTATATCGCATAACTTTTTCCTTCAAGAAATGAAGTTAAAACTATACCGCATGTTTGTTCTTCTATACTAGAATCCTGCTGCCCGCTTTTTGGCCTGATGACCCAGCATGACCGTAGTAAGATTGAACAGGTTCAGCGAGTTTTCACTCGTAAAATATTTTCTGTTTCTGGGTCTGGTATGTGTTATACAGATAGATGTCAATTAGCAAACATGAAATTTCTTTGGATAAGAAGACTCGAAGCTGGTCTATGCTTTCTGTTTCGCGTTAACAATAGTCCTAATCTCCCACAAATTAACGCTCTCCTTCCAGTTGACCGACCTTACGCCACTCGTAACTCTTTCATGATAATTTTACCACCCCATAGCTCCACATCTAACCGTTCTCGCTTTTTTACCTCCAAATATGCTTTTATTTGGAACAATCTTCCTCTCGATATTAGACTGTCTTCTACACTGTCGATTTTTAAAGGCAAATTATATAAGCATTTAAATTTAGAGGAAATAAAGTCGTTACTGTCTGTTTCCTTTCCAAACACGCAAGTTGTAGATTTTGAAAAGGGTCCTCCTGGCATTTGAAGCTCTTCCCAGGATACTAAAATGGTTTCTAAATATGTTAGCATTTCCCTCTGCAGAGTCAAGCATCACTTCCAAGGGCTGCGAATTCTTCTCCGTTTTTGCAACCTTCGTTGTGGTCTTCGCGATTAGCTCTGGAATCTGGTGGGTCGCAACTTGATGACGTTGCCTTGACTTCTACTGCCTTCTCCTGCCTTCCGGATGACCCCCTCCTAACTCAACGATATATTATTTTTTCCCATGACCATAAACGTCCCGAACCCTCAACATCAGGTCCCAAACTAACCACATCAAACCCTTTTACCTATTAAGGCAGTTTTTTCTCCTTAACATTTTTTGAACTCGGTGGCCCGCTGAACTCATCCACCGATCTAGGAGTTTTTTTTACTGCCGATGACAATTATTTATAAGAGTTCACTGCTTATCATTATTATTTTTATTTTCACGATAGCACTAAGTTTGTAACGACAGGGCCCCTTGGGCCTTAAATATACAAATTATTATTATTATTAAATGAAGGGTTGAATTCGGAGTACGTGATTACATATAGGCATTACTATTGATATGGACAGCTGAATGCAATAAATTAGTCACTTGACAAATATAATATTATATTCAGCAGCTGCTCTTGTGTAGGGAAAACTAGAGTGGAAGAATGAAATAAGTTCCCCTTGAATTTTCTCCTTGGCCGTAAGCATCTTCCGATTTCAAAATACAGACCGACTAAACTGTCGTCAAAATGCTTGTCAGTTGACAAAAGAGCTCCTCTCTTGGTACAACGTTTGTCTTATAAAAATGCATGCAGGCATGCATGGTTAATCATTCGCCATTGGTAGCTCTACTGCATGCAGGTCAATTAAATGAAATAAGCAGTAATTTACGTTAATATTATCAATATCTACTGATTAGATCAGTTAGTTTGTCCAAGTGTTCTTGTGGATATGCCGGTGTTCCCATAAGGAAGAATAACAAACTTTTTAAAATGCAGATGACGCACACATGCAGTAAAAAAAAACTGCCTTTCTCATTAACCGTGGTAATATGCATGCGTTTTAAGCAGAAATGTTTTCAAAAATCCATTTTGCCTCAATTTGTTGATAAGACATTGGCAAGTGGCTAAAAAGTGGTTAAATAAATGTTGGTTGTACCATCCCTTGAACGTTCATTATCCAATACCTTACAAAATAACGTAGGGTTAGCTGCCACAGTAAATTGACGCGGGGATCAAAAGCCAACTAACGGTGTTGTATTTCATGCTCATGGGCCATAACCAGAAAACCAATCAAGTATGCATGCGCGACTTCCTAGGTATGTATGTGACATTATTTTCGTGTATGTGGAGCCAATTAAAAGGAAGTGTTGTGCTTAGACAGGGATCTTGCAATGCCTCCCGAAACCCATATGATGGCATGCAGGAACATTTGGTATCATTTGAATTTGCCTATGTGGACTCTTTGCAGCCCGTAAGACACAGCAGATTTGACCAACAACTTTGCCGCATTCCGACTGACCTACTCGTTTCTTGATTTTTATTTTATATGTTTTTTCAGCGTTTTACACAAGGTCTGTAATACGCAAGTTAAACAACATGAAACATGAGTGTTTCAAAATTATAAAAAAAAAGTTTGTTTGGAAAATAATTTATTGCACTATATGGGGTGGTTAAAATGCTCAAGGGGTACTGCTCCGAGATTGCCAGTTAAAAAAAGGAACTATCGGAAGTATTATTGCACACAGAGTGTCATTTCTCGTATTTGCACACACTAGTCAGGTCTGTGGGAATATTCAATACTCAGTGACTACGAATCTCCTTCTGGTTCCATGGGTTTAATGAGGTCATCACACTCTTACATATTGTTAATTCTAAAATATTACTCACCATAATTTATGAGCATCATTTAATTATTAATTTTTCTATGCAATTTACGTGAAACTTTTACCGATAGCAGAACTTATGCATATGACAGCGTCGCAATCTTAACAAAACTAGCGGTTACGCAAGGGCAGCAAAAACATGTTTTGATTCCCTAATGAAAATGTCGGAGAGCGTCATCTTTTCTGCGTTCGGTCTTACCGACTTGGGTGCCAAGTTGCGGTTAGAAGTATCCAGACGGGGTCAAAGTGATGTAAAACTGCACGCATTTGTCCCTCTGCATCCGCTGCTTTATGAAATAAACCCCAAGCACAAAATACACTTAATCATTGAATTCCACATGATTGGTTGTGCGGTCAAAACCAAAAGTGATTTGGATTCACTAATTATGTAGTATTTACTATTTAGCAGTCCAATAACTGACCGAATTAACCAGTCATTAACCTAATGCGTGAGCCTGGAAGAACTTCTTTCAGAAAACATGTAGGTGTTCTTGTTTGCTTTTTAACATACTTCTTATTACTCTGTTTCCATTATCAGTTGTTTGTGTCTCGATGTATGCTGTCGGTTAGACGATTGTATTGAACAATCTGAATTAAAATAGCAATCGAGTTGTGTCGGTGCCAGTTTTCTCCGAATTGCAAGGTGCCTAAACCATCCTATACCACAATAAAAACCATACCGAGTATTAGAATATCTAGCAACAAGGTAAACTGAAGGAAAATGCTTGTCAAATGCAACAGCATACTTACTGGTGTGAGATCCATTGACGAACATCAGGAGGAACACAGCATGAAAGAAGATGCCCACGGTGATTGCCATGTTGCGGAAACAATGTCACAATGACACGTAGACTGCCAATTTATATTGTCTTGTGAGCACGTTGCACGCAGATTGGATGACCATAGTAGAAATCGATCAGCTGTGTATGCAAGATAGCATAGCGCCAATGCCCAACTTGTCCCGGTTGTGCTTTCGCGGCATTTGATTAGCTGTCTTGTTTTTGCCTGCTCGCATGCTCCTAAGTTGAAGGTTTTTTGCATTTTTATTAAGGAACCTAGTCGTGCCAATCACACACATAAGGGGCAATGGCGCCGGTGCGCACCTGTCAGAAAAGGTGGAATTGCTCATTATTCACTCGTGTGTGACGGTGACTGCACGTGCCTTCGCCTGTTGTGCATCTGCTCAATTGCTGTTTTCTAACACCCCATCGCTTACTGCGCATTACACATAATATAACTATATAAATCAAGATAACTTTTGATGATCAATGTTATACTTGTGCTCTTTTTTACGCTCTTTTTTTTCATTTAATAGTTATATTCACCATTGTTGAGCAAGATTTGTTGCGTAATGAGAGGCGCTAGGCGTTGATGGAAACACACGCCTTTGTCAAACAATAGAAGAGCAGGTTGGCCAGCTGTTACTTAGGGCCAAGCAACCGTATATTGAAGAGGGCATTTAGGCCGTCGATATTAATTGTGAGTCGTCGATTAACAGCGTTTACAATCAGTATGGTGAGGGCGGAATTGTCATTTTGTCTGCAGAATTAAACAACGAACATGTGTTTGAGGGATGTACATACCCTAGTTCAGGGTAATGAAATGACCTTAGCGTCCGTGCCCTTGATATCGGCCAACACCTCAGCTGATCTCCCGGGAATACCTCTGGAAAGGCCTCTGGACTCGAAGTATGACCTTCAAAAGTGTATCTGGGATTTAAAGGAAGATTAATACCGGCAACAACTGGTACGCTACGACTACCTCATTGAGGCATGCCTTTAGGTCCGCTTCCTTAGTTGCGTAAGCAGAGGCAATTTGAACGACTGCAAAAAACGAGTGTTCAACGTCCTTTTTACTGACGAGATCTCCACAAACTTGAATTTCTGCGGAGTGAAGTCAAAAGATGCCCTGTATTACACTGCTCTACGTGAGTTCATTACAGGTTTTCAGTTCTAAATTCTTTAATTTATTATCGTATAGACGCCTATTAAGTCTTGTCCAAAGAGGCACGGCCAAATGATCATGCCTAAGAAGATTGTATATCTGCGAGATTTAAGAATTTTTTTGAATGCGAAAAGAAAAAGACAGACAAGGGATTGTTCCTCTATCATGTGCGATGTTATAGTTCATTTCCTGTTTCACCTTAATGCTGTCTTTTAGATGAAGAAAATACCGCAGGGTCGAGTAATCCGCCAAAATAACCATGCAGAAAAAGCCCCTTTACCACCATTTGTGCAGTTATTTTTTAATAAAAATACAATAAATATGTGTAATATGGCTTTTTTCGTAAAAATGGGCTGCGTTTACTACCGGCGGGGGACGATAAACAAAGCGATACTTTATTTACTGCAGTAAGGCTGCTTTTACTAGCGATGGGGCAGGACATATCAATGGATGGGTTGACTAACGCGGAAGGGTGGGCTTTAATACCCTTATCGATGTGTGGCGCCGTATCGCGAATTATCCGCTATGGGATCTATGGCGAACAAATGACCAACATCTGCTATATAATCCGGCCTGGAATCGCAACTTTTCCGGCCGGAATCCACCATGGAATTTGGTATAACTGTCTACTAAGAGATGTTCCCTTCTTTACACGGAAGCACACTTGTTCATACGCTTACAATGTTCTTCATATGCGTGGACTTCTCTTTAATTGATATATGTTCCTTATGTTATTAGAAAATACGTGGATTGAGTCCATGGCAACCAAAAAGCAAAACAAAATGACTTGATCATTCTTTGAACCTGTACCTTCGATATAAGATTTTAATCTGCAGTGGCTTCTATTGGACATTTTGAGGAATTTAAATGTATAAAGTAGAAAATCAATGTCGTTGGCATCAGCAAAAAGTTGATACATTGAATGAACTACATGTTAAGTAGGTGATGCACATTGCGGAAGTTAAATGAAATTTAACACTGATTAGGAAACTGGTTTTTTACACACGATTATAACATTGTGACACAAATCAACAAACACTAGTGGGACTAGATAATAATGGTGCCATCTCGAAATAGACTGAGTTAATATCAAACCAAGTGATATAGCCATGGCAAGATTCTATGGACTGCCAAAAGTGCACAAGTCCAGTGCACAACTTCGGTCCATTGTTTCTTTACGGGTAACACCAACATTCAATCTGTCGAAATGGATGATTCGGCATCTGAACTGTCTCACATAAGGCTCCGACACAACAATATGCTCGGCCGTACACTTCTTGGGGAGACTTAATGTGCTACGCCTCAATGCAGACGAAGTCATGGTATCATTCGATGTTACCTCACTCTTCACATCAATCCCTAAGACTCTTGCAATTGAAACTGTGAGTGATCTGCGTGAGAGCGGATATGAGGATTGCACTTATACAATGACACGTGCAAACATCATCCAACTGCTGAATTTATGCCTCAACACGTATTTAACCTTTGAGGGCACAGTGTATGAACAAATCAAAGGGACTCCAATGGGTTCGCCGCTATCTGGTTTCCTTGCTGAAACGGTTCTTCAAAAGTTAAAGACACTGGTGTTTACGAACCATAGATCAGTATTTTTGGCGCGATACGTAGGCGATAGCTTCATCGTCCTTTAGCGTGAAATGGTCTCTGAATTTCACACAATGCTGAACTCGACCTTTGCCGACATTCAGTTTACAACAGAGGCTGAGAGCAACAATCAACTTGCGTTCCTAGACCGACTGGTCCAACGCAAGACCGACGGGAGCCTAAAGAGGACAGGATACCGAAAGGCAACCGACGCACATCAGGTACTCAGTTACCAAATTAACCATCCGCTGAGCTTAAAACGCAGTTTTGTGCGAACGCTTTACAAAAGGGCAGAAACACATTGCAGCGAGGCAGGTGACAAAGCGGCTGAACTAAATATCTTCGACGGATATTCATCTCTAACGGTTTATCTCGCAGCTTCCTAGAACGCAGCAGACAACTTTAACGAGCTGCAAGACCGGCGGCCGAACAACGGACATTGTGGAGAGCAATTCCATACATAGAGAATGTTTCTGAAGCATTCGCTCATCTGTTACAGCTACTGGGTATCGGCGTAGCCCACAGACCCGAGGCAACAATAAGAAGACTGGTCATGAGACCAAAGGCCCCTCTGTCTCGCGGAGAAACAGGAAACGTCGTCTATCGCATTCAGTGTAGTTCCTGTTAGGCCAACTAAATTAAAGAGACCGGAAAGCGACTACAGATGCGTATGAGCGAGCACGCAAGGAAAGTCGACCAAATTGTCCACGCCTGTTGGTGGCGGAACATTGTTCGGTTTCTGGACACACCTTAGCTTTTGATGACGCTCAAACCTTACCCCGAGTTAGTGACCGGACAACTTAAGGACCACTTGAAGCATAGCACGCTGCACCAAATTCCATCAACCGCTGTACGATTCTCCCGGCGGCTTACCAGTCGTTACGCGTTCGGCTCAGTCAAAGAAATCGCCAGCAGGAAGTCAGACCGATCAGTCCGACTAGCCACCCCAAACCGGTCCAGAAAACAGGCGTCCGGGAACCTACTTCAGACACCAAAGCAGCCGTCAGCGACGCCGCAGGCAACATGAATGAACAAGACCTCCTGTCGTGCTTGAATTCAGTTGCACATGACAACGGTCTCTGCATAAACACTGATGGCGGTGTTCGATATTCCGCTGGTGGGACGAACACAGGAAAATGCCAACGGGGGAAGCCAGCAGGACAAGTGGCACCGACGCGATCGATGCAGACGCGAGCAATGACCGCTGACAGGCGAACACTGCCCTTCCCCTCTGACAAGGTGACGTTGAGAAACCCTGGTCAGCAGGACGATGACAGAGCTCCAGCCCCGCCCCCACAGGGGATCTGGCGCCAGAGATGAAGAAGCGCCAGTAGATGGAGAGTGAATGTCAAGTCGGTTTTAACACCCATAAAGGATTTTGAGCCGTGTAAAAACACCAACCTCCGACGATGCAAACCTGTACGCGATCTCAGCAACCATTGTTTTATCGTCTTGACGTTTCAAAAGCGAACAAGCTTCCGTCATCAGATGTGGTTATTGTTCCGCACCTCAGAATATTTAAAGGGGTAGTCAGTTTTAGTCAATAGAGTTTAAACAATACGGGAGACGTCATGGGGTCATTCGACGTCACCTCCCTCTTAACTTCAATCAACAAGACCTGACAGTCGACACGGTCCGCGAACTGCACGAGGGCCAAAACGACGAGACAAGCAAGATCGATGAAACATCGACATCTCTTTCAACTCCTAGAAATCTGCCTGAAGACGTTCTCAACCTTCGAGGGGGTGACGTACAAACAGATCAAGGGGGCGCTAATTGGATCGCAACTCTCAGGTTTCATCGTAGAGGCAGTGCTTCAAAAATTAGAAACTCGTGTTTGCAAACCGTATGACAAAATTTTGGACGCGGTATGTTGACAATACCTTTGTCATCATTGAGTGGAACACGGTCCGGCAATTCCACGATCTCCTTAACTCTGTGTTTTCCGACATCAATTTCATGATAGGGACAGAGAACGACGCTCAACTGCCATTTCTAGACGAACTTGTTAATCGAAAAACGAAAGGAAATCTCGGAACGATTGTGTATAGGAATACTATCAATATGTGCCAAATCCTGAATAACCACGGCAAGCATCCGGCCTGCCACAGACGCAGTTGTGTGCGAACGCTGTACAAACGGACATAAACACACGGCAACGAGCCACATGACCGGAAATCTGAAATGCAATACCTCCAACGCCTTTTTATTGCCAACGGTTACCCCCAAAACTTTATCGAACGCAGCAGGCCGTCTCGACCGAACGGATCAACCAACAGTATGACGTGCGCTGCCTTACATTGATGGAGTGTCAGAGGCAGTCTCTTGTCTACAGAAACCCATGGGTGTCGGCATCGCCCACCGACCAGAGGCGACAATACGACAACTGGATATGCGCTCGAAGGACCCCTTGCCTGGAGGTGAAGCCGCAAACGTCGTTTACCGGATAAAATGCGATTCGTATGTGACCGACTATGTCGGACACACGGAAAAGCGAATGTTGATGCGAATAGCAGAACACAACAGGACAGTAAACATATTGGACGATGGATCGTTGGTGGCGGAACACTGCGCGAGTTTCAAACAAAAATTATCCTTCCAGAATGCCTTAATCCTGGTTTGACGAAATGACCGCGTGGTCAGGGAGACAATCGAGGCCTGGCACACTCGCGAGCCGATGATGGACACACCCATAGCTGACCCACAACCGGAAGTGGCAGTCATCAGCTCAGGCAGTTCATCCGGTCAGTCTGCGAGTGTGAAACTGGCTGGAATTAGGGGCAAAAGTAGGATTCCCGGCGTGGGAAGACGGCTCCGGTCAATGGCGGCTGCACAAACGCGAACACCGGAGGAAGGGAACATGCCAGGATTGGAAAATTGTGTCTCGTAGAGCAAGTTACCTAAGTCTCATACAAATTTGTTCGCCTTCCATCAAACCATTTTAAGACTACGCCAATTTTTAGCATCGGTTCTTTCCATGCTTTGGTCACAAATTGGAATGTTGCTTGCACGAATATGCTCAAGATCTTGCCTACAAGTTATTTATCGAAATTAACAAAGGCGAGATCGATGAAACACAAGCTTTAAGTTGTGGATTCGGCAACTCTTAAGCAGTAGAGTGGTGCATTAAGTGAACGTATGATCCAGTGTCTTAGATGCTTCTGAAGCTTTACCTCTGAAAATGATGTCTGATTAAAATACTACAGCCTACGGTGGGCAGTGTGTACTATGCTACATTTTTCCACACTAAATGTCAAGAAACAATTGCTCGAACTTCACTGTAGTCGATGCAAATGCTTGCATATTAAATTCCCAATCTTGGTAGCGTAGGTTATAGCAAAGTTCTAAGACGACAGCAGGCATTCTGATTTCGCCGACGTCAAAATTTTTAGGAGCCGTTCTATAAGCTGCCACCTCCACCTATCACTTTTCACCAAAACAAAGGGTCAGAAATCGAATGAACAAGTAGGCTTCGTATGACTGCAAATGCTTTGCTGTGCCCTTATACTATGGAAGTTCTATCTTCCTTCCTGAATCTGAATTTAAAAAAAGACTGCATGACTGAGTAGATGAGGACAACATGTCCACTTTATTGTCTATTGTGCACTGTACGGCTGAAAGATAAGATAATTAGATTGTCGTTATTGCAGTAGCGCACTTGCGAGAAAATGAGTTTAACCACGTCTTATACTGCACTTTACGTCAACACCATGGAACAATCAGCAAATAAATAGTTTGGAGATATGAAATTTGATTCCTTATTTTCTCGAAATAGGGTGCCTTGCACTTGCTTCTCCTTTAATTGAACATTTTGAGGATAACACGTCTCGCCTCCGTTCAAAATGAATTTTAGCATTTGAAAAAAGTAATTTCTGCACTAATTGACCTCTGGCAAGGGACCAATATCACAATAATGCTCACAGGAGCATTTAAATAAACGAAGCCGCGGGTTTCAAGAGTAAGTTGTCGTTTTCGCACCGCGTGCATTTAACAAAAGTGCGCTTGTTATTGCACCTAATTAAAACCAAGCCTTTTCCTTTTGTTTTATATGACAATTGGTAACAAGCATTTTATTGGTGGGGAATTTGGACAAGCAATCTGCGAAAGTTGTATATATAAGTGGATCAAGCTGTTGACTTTATTGGAATTAGCTTACAGCGGTCAATAGACAGACTCCAAGTGCAGCGTGAAAACCGAACAAATAGCACACACTTACATTTATTTAATGAAATATATTTGATGCCATGCGATGAAAGGCCAATTAACGTGGAGAATAATGAGATGCATAAGACGATGCGGACAAATCATCTGCCATAGACCGGTGCAATGAGGAATATTAGTGACCGAGTCGATTAATAACGAAATTAACGACAATGTTTTCTTATAGGATAACACATAAAAGGTAAATTGGGTTGCGGGTGAAAGCAAGTTGAAGCAGTAAACATGAACGGATAATGGAATGTGTCAACCCGAAAACATTTTTCAGTTCCACCAAGACACCAGAATTTTCTTTATGAAGTTAAGTGCTTGTGGTGAAGCAAGCATTAGGTTTTACTCCATCGCTTCCACACAAAAATAGTTTGCAGTAAGGGAAACACACAAACGTCATTGCATCAACCTCCAAAATAGCACAACCATGATGACATGGCCAATCATCAGGACAAATTGTACTATCCACTGTGGTTCGGATTGAACACGATGTACTTAATTGTTGTTTATCAGCCATGTATCTGCGCGGTATACAGTTCAGAGTCAAATTTTAAGAAGTTTTTGACGGGGTTTTTGACGGCGCCAAAGATGTGCTTTACAAAAAAACCTTATTAATAAACTGTACTCAATTATGCTGTCTTCTTGTAAGTCTATTCTTTTCTGTATGGTACGTCTATTAGTGCGGTCGTAAATGACTTATATTTTATATTGTTTCGCCGATTGCAAATGGCCTACGGCTGACGTCTGATATGCGCTTGCGTAAACGTAATGTCATTGCAGATCGAACATCACTGTTATAATCTGTGTCACACGTTCGGTCATTAGCAAACAACATAAAAACAAACCAGTTTATCAATTTTAAGAAAATAATAAGGGAGAATGGGGGAGGGTAAAAACTAATAAATCCGAATCTAGGCCGTAGTCATATGTAAGTACTACCACCGTTATATGCGTTCATACGTCTGTCGCTAACACTTAGCAGAACATTATCCTGCGTATAGTTTATCTGTGGTCTTTCACTGGACATCCATATTGTGAATTCTAATAAAAAGACAGCCTTTATATCATACCTTTTGACTGGCTGCAAAAAACGAATGAGAATGAAGGATTGCAGTCTATGTAAAATCAAGTGACTTGAATAAAATACTAAATAATCTGCCATTCTTAACATATTTTTTTCGCAACACCTGATGGCATAAAGTGATGATTCTATTAATTGAACTTACTTTCTCAACTTTGAACAAAATGTTTGTTGTGTGGTATAACAAAATTTAACAATCAATGAAAGGCAACGTCCGTGTCCCAGTAAGCAATTGAGAAGAAGAATGCTTGATCACTGAGACATTTTGCTTATTCACTTAACGTTTCGATACATGTATCGGATTCGTCATCCGATACATGAGTAGCAGAAGCAGGTTAAGCATGCATACCAATTTGCAGTATTTATAGGACACAATCATTGCTGCAAGCATACAGCGACAATTGACGTTTAAAACCTTATTTTGCGTCGATCGCTTGTTGGATGGCACATGTTCTCTGAGAAGTAAAACGTTCATCACGGGCGTCTAGCTTGGGCTTGTTGAGTGCTCGGCCGTATTGCTCCCCGGTGTTGGCGTCCGATGAGGTGGTGGCCTGCCTTTACCTCAAGTGACGGCTTGCTTTGGCCAAATTAAGTCTCAGGAAATAATATGGATTGGGCAAATTGTTGCACTTTTTTATGGATTGATGTCATGAACCATGTCTCAAGTAGTTCTCGGCTCAACCGAATGTCACCTCCTTGCAGACTTTCAGCCTCATCAAATTTGAACATGTGGCCAGGTCTCGTTAATTGAGCCGAAATTTAAGAATTTGGACCATTTCGCCGCACTGCTACCATATCATCGCAAGTCTGCTTTGATAGCTACTACACAAGATACTGTAGACGACCCCGGATGTTTTTTGCCATGGCAGTGGGTCTTTCGGCTTCATTATTTGACGCCTTATGTTTACCTCCGGCCTGTGTGCGACACCAAGTCCAAGTGCTACAAGAAGATGGCAGAGTGCTTCCGATACGTTTTTGACGTACGGGATCAGACGCCAAATCTTGCGGTTGGTGCACTTTTGTTGACTATCTCATTTGCGGAAGCTCCGGTTGATGAATTTGAGCGGGAAGCCATATTCTTTGAACAGCCGACGAAGGTTGTCTACTTCACGAACTTCTTATTTTTCTTTTTCGCTGAAGTGCGTCTCAATATGCTGATACAGTGCTTTTTTCGCAACTGCGTTTTTAGCTGGATTGAGTGGTTGCTACTGTTATTCTGTACTTACATCGTATATGTCGCTTTCTTGATTAATTTAGTCTTTTGACCTCCTCAAACTTCGCGACAGACAAGGAAATTTAGAAAGACCAGCTAGTAGTTTTCTTTTTCCTTCATCGTTAATAGGATGTCCGGAAAAATATATGTGCCTCAGACATGCTTAAACGTTAGCCTACGGAAAGGTCAGTGTTAGTTCATTCCTGCAAACGAAGTCGACATTTGTGTAGGAATACAAATGACCAGGAATATACTTTGAAATTTTGGTTTCAGTGATATATTTTCTCATTGCATCGTCTTTGTCCGCACCAGAAGATTTGCAAGTCGTTTTTTCTTGGCCGGAAACCTCGGAATTGAGGACAGTCACATGTACATCGTCATTTACATTTTATATCACAAAAATAGAAGTGTGTGAATGAGGCCCCAAATTATACAGCTCCTAGCTCATTTCATTATCTTGTTCCTGCCAAAGAGAAATTACATGCGTGTGGATTTAGCAGAGCTGGCTATTAAAACGTAACTCGACGTTCCCTTTTAGTACAGTTCAAGAGGAATATTATGTTAAAGGCTATCACATAATCATATGTGTCCTTTTTACTCAGCCATTAATTTCACAATGGACAAAATAAATGGTTTACG
>JAYGXS010000003.1:91315848-91326897 GCA_036362985.1 Ligula intestinalis | reverse complement strand
GGGGGGGGGGGCATAGCAACGGTTCCCAGGATCATAACCGTGTGAAGGCCACGTCCTGATTCTTCCTTACTGATTGCAGAGTCCGCCACGGAACTGCAAAAACAGAGGCATCCGTCCAGATCGTCGACAGTCCGCTTTGGGTCGAACCAAGGGTGACTGTGTAGACCGGTAGGTCTGGCTGATAAGATCACCAGCGGGAAATCACGGTACGCAGAAAGCTTGAAAGAGAAAGTTTTCATTCAGTCTTGAGCTTTTTCAATATATTATTCATACAAGTGCTCTGTGTGGAGGCTTTCTTTCGTTTGATTTAAAAGTATTATATTCTATTCCCAAAATTACCATTATAGGTACAACCTACTTGCCCAATATTTAATTCTGTGCTTTTTCGGCAAAGTCAGGGCCACAGGATAAGTTAAACACCATTCTGACTTTTGTCCTGTTTTAGGGTCTTTTTCGCACATATCTGAGAACGTAGGAGTCACTAGTGCCAATAAATACGGAATCATTTGGCACCTGTATTCTTAGAAGACGCAAACTATATGTGGTTGACACAGGATAGTATCATAAAATAATAAAAATCAGCAACATCCTGCATTAGAAGTATATTTTGGGAAGGTGTGTGTAGTTACAGTTCACGAGTATATCTTGATTGTTCATAAGGACCTCATCTTTTCATCGTATAAATAACTTCAGTTCAAAAATCACGACACGCTTACGCAGAGGCGGTGTTTTAAAATTGAGTGTGGCAGCAGTCTTAAACGAAATTTAATCTAACACCATTATCCTACTTATCATCTGCCGAAGTGGACCACCGTTATTGAAGGTTATGTTAACGCACCAAACGGCACAAACCAATGCATAAATAGCATGTCTTACCTTATGGCACCTTGCAATCTCAGCTCCATTGAGCAAAACGGGCTGAGTAATATCGATGACCGTAGCCTTTACGCCAGGTACCTATTTTGTACATGGCTTCCATGAGTTTAAGTTTCGGAAATAGTTGTTGGCGTTCTGGCGTGGTTCTACCTACGACGTAAAAGTTACCAGTATACTGCCGTATATTTGATGCGTCGTTATTTGCTGGCAGCCTCCATTCAGGAAAATTTATGAAACACTTACGTGTAGTTCTATTTAACCGACAACAGCAGATTACAGAGTTGGGAATTTTATGGATTGAGAGCAGCATTTAAAACAATTAACTTCAAAACTCCCGTTACTTGTGTGGTAAACCAGACAGTAGTACCATTGTTTATGTTTGGGTTGAGGCTTTATTAAACGGAACCAGTAGTTAAAATCAAAACACTTTCTCACACGCGAGATTTTAAGCACCGAGCGAGCATATTTGAAATCGTTAGCAACATTTTGACCTCACATATTGTCATCATGAATGTCCCAGGAAATGTTTAAAGGGCATACATTTTATTTCGCAGTACGTGAGTTCTTGTCTAGGAAAATATGCCGTTGCATAATTCGTTTGATTAATATAACTTTGCTCACAGTAGCGTTTCCATGTTCGACGAGGAGTTTGTGAACATTAAGCAATCGGCCGATCACAGGCTTCCGTCCTCCGAGGTAAAGCAAATAAAATATTCACGGTTATTTCGATCATTTTCATTGCTAAATTATCGAAGAAAATAAAATGTCAGCAGATTTGGTGCATTTGCGTCCAATCTCCTGGTGATAATGGTGAAATGTGTGTGCATCTGCAGATTTACTATATGCTAATTTTTGGAGAAATGCCCTTGGAGTTTTTAGCAGAAAGTTTACAAAAAACACATATATGCATTCAAGAAATGGCTGGATACTTCTCCTTTTGACGTCCCCAAAGTGTGCGGCTCCCATAGCTACGCACGCAGGCCCTTAGTTGTGACTCTTGATTGATGTGATGATTACAGAAAAGTGTAACAATTAGCCAGCCTTTGCAGAATAAAAAGGCATTATTATCGGGTTATTATTACTTCATGTGGTTATCCATAAATCTTTTTAAGGATATAGCTGTAATTCATTTTGAAAGGTGGTGGTCTAAGGGGTTTTGACAGGAGCAAAACTTGATATTTTAACCAAAATATCATATAATTTAGTTGTACTTTAAAATTCACACGAAAGTTTAATCACTACGGTGCTTTTTGGCAACCATCTTATTGAAAAACCGAAAGTGTTGGGAAACCAAAGTAAAGCAGCTCCTTGGCTCAGCTCAGCTCACTAAAGCAGAAACCACATGATATTCATGGTTTACGGGTACTATACTGCAGCTCATCTCTTGAAAATTGCTCGTCTGACCGACATATTTTTACGTTTAGCAATGTCGAAAAAATTGGAAAAAACAGACAAAATAGGCAATAAGCACTCGACATCCTGCCAACAATCACATCACTGATTTATAACGACTTTGTCTTCTCGTTCATGTACGTGCAGAAACGTGCTGAGATTGCTTTTTCTTCGAGATAGAAGCTTTTTTTTAAACAGGTTTGGTCGGGCTGTGTTTCGTCCTGCACAAAGATGGTCTAAAGCAACAGGGTACATTAACTAGGAGCCCTCTTCCAGAAAAGGGGCACACATAATCTCCCTATCTGCCATGTTCTCAAGATTTGATGAATTTTGTTTTCCATATTCTAGACAACTGAAGCGCCTGACGGAAAGTGCGCGGCTGACCGACCCGCAATCTGTCAAACTGGAGAGGAAAACAATGTTGAAGTTCAACAAGCCAAAACATTTTTTCTTCAAGTGCTCCATTGGAGGGTTGCATTGTGAATAGATGGGAGTGGGGGGAAGGGAACGCTACACAAAAATGCTGCGAGCTGAAGTTTGCTAGTTTTAAAAGAACTGCTGCGCAGCAAACTGACCTTGAAGCTTCTTATTTGGCAAAACATCTTCCGATGTGCGATGCTTTGTTTCAGACCAAGAAAATACTAATTTGTCTACTCAACGTTTTTCGGCTGGGTGCATGGTTCCTTTTCGGGTACGATTAAGGTGATAAGCATGCAACTATTGCGTGAAATGAACGATTATTTTAAGCCATTTTAAGGCAAGTCTCATAGAGAAACAATAAATATTTTGCTTTGCAATGTCGGCCCAAAACATCATTTTGAATTGTGCTGTCGACGGCATTAAAATAGTTTTTTTAAACAACTTGAGCAGCATGGCGTACAATTTAACACAACTTCTAAGATCACATAGCGTACACATTTTCGTATTTAAACTCCTGTTGAAAAACTTAAATTAATTTGTTAACAATTATATTTCATGTTCACAAGGCCACCACATTGCAACCTTAGTGTCGTTGGTAATTGGAAGACTATGTAGACAAAAACATCAGGATTAAAATAGGTATTTAAGATAGGTGGAGGGCTTCTCACCCCCAAGGATATTGTCACTTAATGTAATTAACTCTTTATTGCAAACGATGGTGAACTAAGATTAATTTCAATTCAAAAACACCAAACTATGAATATCAGTCAGTCAGTATATTTATAGGGAAATAAAGGCTTTCACCTTTAAAATCCCTATTTGTCACATCAAAATCTCGATAATTATAAACCATTTTAACAAGTTTTAAGTCAGGCAAATATCGACAGTAACATGGTAAAGTGTCGTTTCAAGGTTAATTTGTCACAGTGCACGCTGTGTTGTAGCATGTGTTAATAATTTCGGTGTTTGAATATCTCCACAGATTGGGACATAAAAATAGCCTCAGAAAGGTTATTCCATGGGTCCAGGCCACGATTCGAGAAAAAAAATGTTCCGTACATCTTATCATCCTTGGGGCACATACAGTTTGAAGGGATACCCCCAGAGAAAAGTTGTAGTGGCGAGTCCGAAGAATTCGTCAAACAGTCACAGCGCAGTCAAAGCCACCCACGATACGGAATGTTTGTAACAAATCTCCCCGTAACTGCCTATAAGTCAAAATATACCGGTGAAGGTTGTTAAGGCGGATCTCACATGTTAGTGAACCTTGACCTCCTACTTATTTTGTTGCTCGCCACTGCAGCTCCTCAAGTACCTTATAATCCTGACGCATCCACGGTCTCCGGGCTTAAATCGCGTATTCAAGATGTGGCCTTATAAAGGTACGAAAGATTTTCAAGAAACAGTCTTAATTAAAAACCGTGAAAGTGTGCTTGATAGCGTACATCATTGAATTTGCAGTTTTAGCCACCTTAAAATATTGTGTAGAAGGTTTGATATTGTCTATCATCCAAATTCAGAGATCCTTTTGTATTTATGTTTTTTGCAGCAGGATTCCGTTCAGATGGTTGGGCCGCGCATAAGACACCACATTTCGATCCCCCAGGCACAGCAGAGTGCATTGCTTAGAATTGAAGCACAGCAGCCATGTTTGCGACCAATCGTTTAATGGGCAATTTTTTTCCTGGAAGTTATCTTCATCGGCAGCACACCTGATGACCCTCTATATTTTTAAATCATCTGCAATTATGGCACACTTGCAGTCCAATTTCTGTACACAATCATTAACGAACAAGAGAAAGAGGGTGCGTTCGAGTACTGAAACTTGATGTACTGCACACTCGACGACTGTCGGCCTTGATTGTTGTCGTCATACACAAACCGTTTGGGAAAGACCAGATAGTTAATTATCAATTCATGAAAAAAGTCTGCCTCCGATACCCATCAGTCTCAACTTATGCAGGAGACGTTGGTGTGGGACAGTGTCAAAGGCCTTCCGTAAATCAATATAGGCTACATGTACAGTTTATTTTGCATCAATTGTTCTTATCCAGTTTTGCATCTTATAAATTAAGTTTGTTCCACATGACCTTCCTCTACGGAATCCAAATTTTGCATTCGAAAACATTTTGTGAGTTTCATAATATATCAGCAATTGCTTCTTGGTGATGTTCTCCATTACTTTGCAGCATATGGAGGTCATACACACGGGTCTGTAGTTATTTATAAATAAATAAATAAATTTTATATATTTAAGGCCCGGGGGGCCTCTTTATTGCAAACATAGTGCTGTGGAAAAATTTATACAAAATTAATAAATGCTGCTATCCATGAAACAACCACATAGACAGCGGGAGCGTTTAGCATTGTTGGTAGATTAATTCATATTCACTTACATATCGTCGTTTTAAAAGAGTAGTTTACGCATGGTGAACTAAGAAGAAAGCAGTTTAAAAACTCCTACCTTCTAAGCTGGGGCGAACCCTTGCTTAAAAAACTGCTTTAACAAAATTGAGGGGGTTGGTTGAGAAGATTGATTGTAGTGCAAATTAGACAGGACTGTTGATGAGAAGGAATGAGGGTTGGAAACGCTTCTTGTAATTGGAGAAATCATATAACAGAAATGACTGTCATTCACCAATGTTACAACGCCCGACTGGCTTCATGGTCAACCATCAGGGAATTGAGACCGGAGGAAGCCAACGCGGACAACAGGGCCGACAAGAGAGGGAATGGCAGATGTCACCTGAGCATCAACGAAACGCCGGATATGTGACTTTGTAGACTGCGGAGTTTAGTGACGAGCTGGCAAAAAAAGCAGAACTACCACGAGCATGACTAAACACCATAAAGCCTACCGTGAGAGTTGTAAAAGGGAGAATGGAGAAAACGGCAATGATGACTCGACAGAGAATGAGACGAAACATCGTTGCAAATATCGTTCAAAGGAGGAAGAAATAGCCATTTATTGAAAAAAATGGATATATAAACATAACCAACTCAGATACCAGGGTGTGTTTGGAAATGAGACGGATAACAAGGAGTTCACATCTACAGAAGTTAAGTGTTTCCGCAATGTGACTTTCAAACCTGCTACGTTTGACGGCAGCCAAATTACCAGGGAAATATTAATCCAGATAAAGGCATATTGGAGGCAACGAAGTGAGAATGTTTCAAAATGGAGCTTAATGTTGTGCAATAATGCTGAAGGAATAACGAGTGGCATAAGATCTATCTGCGGGAATGAGAGCGTCGATTCGTGGAAGGTTAGTGGTAGAGTTAACGCAAAAGAGGAAACAGAGGCCCGCTTTGAGTCTTCTGACACAAAGAAAAGTTCATGTTCGCTAACTGACATCTCTCCGTATAAGAAAGAGTGGATCGAGGAAGAGCGAATATTTTGCGAGTAAATACCTTCTGTACATTTTCAATCTAACCACGGTCCGAAGCATTCATTTGATCAAAGAGGGGAGAGCAGTATTCTAGGAGGGGTATAACATACACGCGATACATTTTTAACTTCATTTCCAGCAGGAAGAAATTGTGTGATCTAAAACAACATATATGTGCAGGTTTCGCAAATATTTGATCCGCAAAAGGCGACAATGCTTATTTATTTTTGTAGCTTAGAACTAAGTATTTGATAGTGAATCGTTCCTAAAAGTAGAGTATTTTGAAAGACTAGGTGACGAGGAATTTTGGCGGGACTGCAACGCATGAAACTACACTTGGATGGAGAGAATTCAATCTGTCAGGTAGCACTTTAACGTGGGAGTGTTAATAGGTCCGCATTTATTTTCTCAACGCATATACTTGCCGTGTCCTTAGAAAATGAGGATATGCATTTGACGTCGTCTGCGTAAATGAGATTGTGTGAATTTATTAGAACAGTCGAAATTTAGGTTACAAAAGGAATGAAGAGTAAAGGACCAAAGACAGTGCTTTGAAAAACGCCACTCAACATTAGCTGAGAAGTGGAGTACCTATTACCTACTAGGACCATCTGGCTGCAGTGAGACAAGTAGTAAACCGATGAAGTTGAGGAGAGGGGGACGTATGCCAATGGCTTCCAATTTTACTAGAAGCCGTCTGTGACATACCTTGTCGAATATTTTGCTCAGGTCAAAGTAGATAACAACCACTGATTGCTCCTCGTTACGGAGGGATATGCCGTGGGTAAGAAAAGCTAAGTGACATGTTTCGCATGATCTTCCGGGTAGAAAACCATGCTGCGAGTCACTTAAAAGCTTATTGTTTAAGCTAAAATCGAGAATTTGATAAAAAATTACCTTCTCCAGAAGTTAAGCAAAGGGCTGCAGTTTTATAAACACCCCGATCGTTATTTATATCTGAACGGGATCCTGATTGAATGCCTCGAAGAATAATGGATGTCTTCCAAGTGTCTGGAAAGTAACCATTTAAGAGATAGACTGAAAATATATGGCTAAACAGTTAAGGAAAGGTTGACACGCCTTTGATAACTGAATTGGGGTACCATCAGTTCCCAAAGAGTGCGAGTTTTTTTTCGACAAATTATCTCCTTAGGAATTTAGATATATGGAAAAATCAATGTTTCCGAGTGTATTGGCTGAGTATGGTTGAAACGACGGGGCCGGTTCGGATTCTGTTGTGAAATGCTTCGCAAAGAAAGCGTTTAATAATTCAGCCTTATCAGACTCATCTAGTACATTTTTTAAAAATTTAAATTAAGCGCTGGGGGTATTTCAATATCCCGTTTTGAAAAGTACCTACAACAAAACAGTTGTCCAACCGATTTTGCAGAGTTTGACTCGCTCAGGGCGGAAGATTCCCTGTGCTGGTCACGTGCATAACGAACCTTTGACGCTAATTCGAAGATATTTCCGATCCTTTGCTGCACAGGCAGCGAACAAGTAGATTTATCTATCAGCTGCCTCCTCAATTTCTTTAGTCTGGGCAAAAGAAAATGAGGGACGGTCGATTCTGGTATATATGGTTTCGCAGTTTTAGTGGCACACATTCCAGCATTCTATTAGAAAGATAATAATAATAATAATAATAATAATAATTTGTATATTTTAGGCCCAATGGGCCTCATCAATAAACCAAAAATTCGATAACACGAAGTAATAGAAATAATTGGTTTTACAAACAGTATCCGTAGTCTATAGCTATAAGATGTGTAAAACTGTGTAGAAGCGATTTTTTATATTCGAAAAAATGAATATGTCAGTGTCATGCGGAAGGTGAAATTAAAGGGCACACACAGATGAGCAACATTATTCTCTAGAATTATATGTATCTGTTACCCACTGCCTCTGTTAGTAAGGGGGAGGGGCTTGGAAGCAAACTGCGTCGAAGCTGAGTATTTCGCAGAACAAAAGTTATTAACGAAACATTACTGGTATAGACGGGTTCCCGGCACTACACATGGGTTTCCAAACCGGTGCGGCATAATGGAGCAACGGGAACCCACCAGTTTATGATCGTGATGGGCAACGCTGTATGATATCCCAAAGTCCGTCAAATCTACAAGACCATCGTTGGGGATGTCTGAGATGTGACCAAATATAAGGCCCTGATGACGGTTGATGACCAGCGAAACGAGAGCCGTCAAGACTGCGTCCTAATTTCGGGGTACATGAGTCAGAGGAAGGTAGTTTCAAGAAGGGATTCTTAATTTTCGATGGTCCTTTCTCCGGATTGTGGAGAAAGCTGCCTAGAAAAGATGAGGAAAACAAAAGGTTAATAGATTCCGTGTTAAGATAAATGTGCAGTCTTCGCTTGAATGCACATAGACTTGTCAACGCCCGAATATCAATTGGCAATTTTTTCCAAAGAAAGCTATACCTAGAAGCAAAAAAATGCGATCGCTTAGAAGTGGAAATAGCAGGAGGAGGTATAATCAACGTTTAATTTATTTGGTTGTAAGGGCGAGTAACGGGAGTAAGAGCAGATATGTTGGGAAGATTTGAACTATTATAAAGGCGACACAGGAGACAAAACCCTGCTTCCAGTCTCCTGACCCAAAGAAATTTCAGTTTCGTTATCTGACATCTATCTGAGTATAAAGTGTCTGAAAATGCCGGATAGAGGACCTTTTTAGTGAAACTTCTTTGGACACTTTTAATTTTTGAACGGCTAGATTCGTCCATTAGACCGAAAAATGGACAGCAGTATTCGAGAATAGGAAGCAGATATATATGATAAAGTCTTATCTTCATTTCGGGAAGGTAGACACTATAAGAGATGAAGCCGCATATCTGAGCAACTTTTGCTATAATTCTATCAGCGTGAGATGAAAGGTCTAATTTATTGTCGTAACTTAAACCTAAGTCCTTAGTGTTAGAACATTTAGTCATGGGGCAACCTTAAAAAATGATGGGCTGTGGCAGCCTTTCAGGTCCAAAACACATGAACTGGCACTATGAAGGCGATAACTTCATCTGCCAAGTGGAGCTCCACGCAGATAGAGCGTCACAATCCGAATGAATGCATTCGTCAGAAGTAGAATTAGAGAAGGAGTATGCACATTTAAAGTCGTCCGCGTGTATACATGATTGAGAGTGTTTGACTATTTTTGAAATATCGTTTATATAAAGCAGGAACAACAGGGAGCCCAGAACGGTACCTTGAAGGACACTGCTTTAAATAGCGGTAGAGGGAAAGTATGAGGACCCTACTAAGAACTGTTTTTTTTCGATATTAAAGATATGATCTCATAAAGTAAATGAGGGGACAACACAATTCTATAGTCTCTAGTTTGGCTAGTAGTCTCCTAAGAGGTACTTTATCAAATGCCTTACAAAGATAAAAATAGATGACCACCACAGATAAATGATCGTTACGAACAGAAGTGAGGAGATTAAGAAAAGACCTGTGGCATGTTTCAAAGATCAGTCCGGTAAAAAACCATGCTGATATATATTTAATATTTGATTGCTTATGCAAAAATCTGTAATTTTATTGGCAAATAATTTTTCAAATATTTTATCTAAGGAAGGTGTTTTATGAACACCGCGATAATTTTTAATGTCAGATCTGGAACCAGATTTAAAAATTGAAATTACAATATAAGTTTTCCAAAAATCAGGAAAAAAACGTTTTCGAGAAATATTGTAAATAAGTTGCTCAGTAAAGGAGGAAAATCTCTTAGTTGCTTAATAAATGAGTTTGGAATGTTATGCGTCCCGACTGAATGTAAATTGTTGAGACGAGCTATTTCTTTATGAATACTTGTAAGTGAGAAATCCATTGAAGTGAGATTTGCATCACACATCAGAGGTATTTCGGGTGTTGGACTAGTCTCAATTGTAAAGAACTTGGCGAAGAAGGAATTGAAAATTTCTGCTTTGGCCAAATTCTCTGTAACAAAATGATACCTACTATCGAGTACAGGCGGAATGACTTTCTGAAGCTTAGCGGATGACCGAAAACGGAAGACTTGAGCAACGGATTTGGAAGAGTTAGCATCATATATTGCCAGGGACTCGCTACGCCTATCTCGTGCAAGCCTTATTTTGAGCACTTATTCAAATATTTGTGCTATCCTTAAGTGCACCGACAAAGAGCTAGTAGACGGATCCTTAAGTTGCTTCCGTAATTTTTAAGTCTATTTTGGAGAAAATGTGGAGCGGTAGAGGAAGGTGAATTTGATTCAATAGGCTTGAGTAGGATAAAAGTCTGAATTTTTTTGTAAGGTTTTTAAAAAGTTCATTAAAAAATATTGGATCATTAGTTGAAAAAATAGTACGCCAATCTAGAGTACTTACGAAGTTATTTATGGGTTCAAGGTTTGCGTTAGCAAAATCGAGGTTATTGCATTTTACCTCAGGTTTTTTTGGAAGAGAGCCTGGAAAAGAACACTGAATTAATGCGTGGTCAATTGTGAAGAGATCACGATGAAAATTCATAAAGAGAGGGTGGACGTCATTTGTGAAAATTAAATATAATATGCTCTCATTTCTAGTCACTGATCTGACCAGTTGTGACATGTTTGCAAAATTAATAGTTTGTACCAATTTCTTAAATTTGGCGGACAAGTATTTGCCTCCCAGTCAACGTCTGGCACATTGAAATCACCTATGATTATTTTGACATCAACTTCAGCTTCTGCAACTTTTGCAAACTGTTCGCAGAGCGCACTTTTATTACCAGAATAACATGGGGGATTATAAACACAGTCAATTACGGCTTTTTTATTGTGGAGTAGGATGACTGAAATAAAGTAAAGATCTCCCGAAAACGATGAAATGCTCAGATGAAACGGGAAATGTACAAAAGATGATTTGATATAAAGAAGGCAACCACCGCCACGTTTTTCAATGCGGTCTTGTCGGTACAAACTAAAATTATCTATAGCGAGCGTTGAGTCAGAGATAAGAG
>JAYGXS010000003.1:91292662-91308480 GCA_036362985.1 Ligula intestinalis | reverse complement strand
ATTTAAACAACACGTAAGTAGGGCCAAGAGCCCACAACTTCGAATGATCAAACTAACAAACATATTGAGCCGGTTAATCAATACTCATTCCTTTTACACAAAATGCCTTGAACCAGTACCATTTTATTCATTCGTGGGCTACTTTAATCGATTTAATCCTGCAAATGTTATATGTGGAGACTATTTAAGTTTAACTTAAAAGTAAGTTATTCCAGTCACCTATTATCACAATGACTAAAAACTCTTGCTTCTGAAGTACATTTCTGTTGTTTTTGTTAAGTCAGGTCAACATTAAACAAGCAAACAGAATTCCACCCTTCTGTCTATTTTTCTGCGCTTTTCGAACACACAGAAGTGATTATGCGAGACCGTAGCCTACATAACTCTGGATACACTAATATCCAACCTTTCAAACAGACACACTGCATGTAGATGACACTCCCAATCTTATATTTATGCAGATGATCTCAAGTGTGTTTACTCCTGCTCTAACTGTACGGCCGCGAGAGGCCTAGAAAAAATTCACTCTGATCTGCACGCTCTTTCGGCGTGGAGCACAACATGGCAGATGGAGTTCTCACCTTCTCAGTGCCGAAACATGTGCTTTGGGACTGAAAGGCTGCCAACACCTGTTATTTCTAACGGTTACCCAATGACTGAATGTTCCAGCATCAAGGACCTAGGATTAAGCTACAGCAATAAATTAGACCTTTCTCCTCCCGCCGATAGAATTTCGGCCACATCCGCACATATTTGTGGCGTAACCTTTGATAATTTATATGTTCCTGAAATGAAATTAAGACTTTAACTTATGTTTGTGCTCCTTATCTTATAATACTGTTGCCCATTTTTTGGTCTCATAATTAAAGGTAGCCGTTCAACAATTGAACGAATTCAAAAAAAAAATCACACGAAAACTGCTGTATCCGACAGCTTCTAATCCTTGCTATTCAAATAGGTGTCAATTAACGAAACTAAGGTTCCTTAGGGTCAAAAGATTGGAAGCAGGCGTATGTCTCCTTTTTCGGCTGAATAATTGCACAAATTTACCCAGGCATTTGGTGATTACTTCCGTTAGCCGTCCCTACAACCTAAGAAACTCGGCACTTGTTATACCTCCTCTTGCATCTTCCTCATGTAAACGCTCTTTGTTTTTTGCTTCCAGATATAGTTTTCTTTAGAATAACCTGCCAATCGAAATAAAGTCGTTAACTAGAGTGTATGCTTTCAAACAGACTGCACATTTATCTTAACATTGACTCTAATAACTTTATATTCTCCTCATCTTTTCCAAGCAGCTGTCTCCATGACCCCGAGTTAGGACCATCGGAAATTTAGGAGATTCGCTTGGAACTATTCTCTCTGCCTCGTGTCCCCCGAGAACCTAGATGTTTCCATTAACCACCGCTGAATCTTACGAAGCCACGTCGAAGTACTCAGTATAAAATGATGCAGTTTCGTTGAAAACTCACCTTCATCAGACCACTAACACCTATTTCTGCCCTACTACTATCTTCCTAAGCAGTTTTTTTTCTCTTGCACACTTTTAAACATGGAGGCCTGTTAAACACTGTCTCCATTTCCATTCTAAGAGTTTTTTTACCGTCATAAGTTTTCGATTTTAGTACAAAATTAACTGCAAAACATAGTTAAATGTTGCCCCAAAGGGACAATTTCTGCTCACCTTATTATGACTCTCTACGTCTTATTGCACGTATTGTCAAATAATGTTTTGAATTTTTATTTTTGTCAAAATTTACTTAGTATAGATAGTTTCGTTCCAGTGCTGAAAAATAGAAATTCCTAATTCCTAAATTCCAAATGATAAGTTAGGAGTCTGAAATGATTGGATGGGTCCAAGATTTTGTCATGCATTGAACATCGGGCATAATCTCGAAAGCGATAGCTCGAGGTTGAGCCATTTTATTGATAACGGACCTGCATTAAGCACTATGGCATTAAGTATGTTTCGAGTGACAGGACTATGGCTATCGTTATTCATAAAAACGAATTTGAGGATGGGTAGACACACTGTAGGCCGTTCGTATTTGTGAAATAAGTACTGACGGGTATGGAGCTGTTAGCATACGGGTAGCCGACAATCGATGGCTGATAAGGTCTGAGATATCTAGGGGCCTCGCTCTGGCAGGGAAAAATGAGGAGAGGGTAAACCAAAATAAGCTTCTGGGGCGTTTGGGAGTAATGGGGGGAGGTGAGAAGACATGTAGAAGTTAACAGGTTTGGGTGGTACAGGATGGGTTATGGATTTGATAAGGGAACGGTGACATAAAATTAGTGTTTATGTCGCTCGCGTTAGCACAAGTGGTCTTAATCACTGAATGTCACGTACGGTAACTCCGACTAAAATTAAAACTATACCAGTTTGGGTTACTGCCATGCAAATTATTGTTTTCTTGGTTCGGGCCTTTATATTCGGGAGGTAGGGATAGCAGGTCTACTTATGGTTACGGGAATATGAATATTCATCTGGGAGGCAGGGATAACGGGTGCACTGACGTTAGTGGGCGTATGGCCAGGGATGTGGGGGGGGAGGATTAGCGAGGCGCATTTACCTTATAGGGACTTCGAACAGATTTAAGAATTGGAGGCATAGATATTATTGGCCTATTGGACTGAAGAGCCGTATTTCTTCGTTCCGTTGGTGTAAGATCTCGACAGAGTTAACTTTAAGTCATTTATAAATATCGGGAAATGCAACTTCTTTGAGCAAAGATTTAGTCCAACTCGATCTGTGAAAACAATTTAACTAGGATGGGAAGGTTTTTGCTGCGCAATTGCAGGCGTTTGGCTTCTGCAATTTTAAAGTTGAAAGCACCCTAACATACACAATATTTTGCAATATCCAAGGGGCGACTTAACATGGAGGCATTTTTTTTTAGTATAAAGTTAAACCTTCGTTTTTGTCTATTAAAAGCTTCAGTGGTTATAAGATGGACGAGAGAGTCTCACTTTTTACAATCTTATGAAGGCAAATCTGATAATTTGCCATCAAACAGATTGTCTATTATTGATAAAACGGAACCGAACTTCATCATGAAGTCACAACAGATCTGTAATGCAGAAAAATAAATTTGCTTAGCCTTGACAATGGGTTGCATGTTAATATCAAGACATTGACTTAAAGGCGTGGTCAGGCACCGCTTGGGTCTGGGAGCAGATATTTGAAGATGAGCTATAATTTTCGTTCTCTTAATTTTGTAAAAAAATCTGCTTTGAATGTAAGATGATTTGTAAAAAAACACCATATATGATTTTACAGCAGCTGTTTGTTAAGATCTTATAAAATTGCTTAACAAACTGTATTAGTTATTACGTTAAAAAAGTTGATATGATTTTCAGATTATGACTTACGACAGATAATCAGAGGGAACTTAACGAATACTATAACTTTTTTAATAAGCACTTTAAATTTATTTGAAATTGTGTATTCAACATTGGGAAACGACTTAGCCTTTGAAGGTCACGAGAATATTCTGATCTTGAAGATTGCTTTTACTAGGCCCCAAATTTGCTGGTTTGAAGAGGTTGCGTTCGGGTTAAAGAGGTTGTGTCTCGGTAGAATTGCTTGGAAAAGAAAATCTTTTGAAATGTTGACTTCAAAAGTTCAACCACGCAAGAAAAATAATTCGAGAGGCGCAGAAAAAAATTGTATACGAACGGTTGCAGCCAAAATATCCTACATCGTAATTGATGGGGGATATCGGTGTAGAATTGTCCTACGAGGAGCGCGTGAAATTATCGACTGCGTACTTGTAGGGTAGGCTTGGTTGATGTAGCTGCACAACCACCACTTTTGTAAAGCGGTGGAACATGCGCTATTTTCCAGTCCGGAGTAAGCATTGCAGTATCAAGCGATTTCTGGCATACTAGTGAAAGTGGTTCAACTAGCTCTCTAGCAAGTTCCTTGAGCAATTCGTCAGGAATGTAATCCTGACCCAGACATTTACATTCTATCAAGCTTTTCAGTTCTTAAAAAATCGTCTCTTCTTCAAATTAAAAAATATTCCCTATATTTGGTGCTTCCACGACCTGGTCAACATTTTTTTGACAAAGGAAGGTTCTATGGTGAAGACAGACGTAAAGAACTCAGCAAATTGTTCTGCTTTGTTTTAACATAACAGGAATCAGGTTCCTGTTTCGTGTTTTTTTCCGTAAAAAAAACTGTGAAGCAATTTTGGATTTTTTGGGATTTCGACGAATTATATCGCTTTAAAAGTCACGTCGTGCTTAGAAAAGGTTTTTTTACCTTGTTCCACCGGATGTTGTACGGTTCAAAATCTTCTTTGTGGCTTGTGTTGAATCTTTATTTTGATAGCTCTATTCAGCCATGGAGGTCGGCTGCATACCTTGGGCACTGAAAGTGGACAATGACTGCGCATTAGCTGCATCAACCACTCCTTACTTGTATGCCAGTCGTCAGTGACATCCACGGACAGAAAAGGTCCTCAGTGTAGTTGTGATGCCTCTACTCTCATTTGTGAGAAGTCACCTCGCCATATATTTGGCCTTTGTTCGTCTTCTGTAGGGGGTAACGAATAAAGAGCATAATCCCACAAAAGTCTGGCATGATCACTTCGACGTAGTGGAGGTAGGCAGCATACCTCGTTTTTAGCGTTGGGATGCGTCGTGAAGACTATATCTAAACAACTAGGTTGTTGCCCTCCACGTGCTCTAGTTGAAACTTGGACGTGTTGTGTGAAAAGGGTCTCATGTGTTAGTTTTTAGCAGATGGGAATCAAAGGCGTTTTTAGAACAATTGGCCCGCAAATTGTTCCAACATATGCTCGGCGCATTCAAGTCACCCATGAGTACAACATCAGGTCGATTTCATATTTCCTTTATGCACACCAGTAAACGCGCATCTGCTTCACTGTTTGTCGGCGGTTGTCGGAAGACAGTCACGGCTTCCAGGGGCTGTGACCCCCGTGCCTTAATTGTCAGCCAAATAGCCTCTATACCATGAGTAATCCTTTCAGGCTTCTCGCACACACTTAATTCGTTCTTTACATACATAGCAACGCCTCCACCCTGGCGTTCCACTCGGTCTCGTCTAAATAGTTGGTATCCGCATAGCGCCACTTCTGAATCACTGATGCTTTGTGACAGCCAGGTTTCTGTAATTGCTATAACATTAGGGGACCCATCGGCTACCTGTATTTGAAGTTCATCAAACTTCGAGAATAAAATCTGGGCGTTAGTATGCAAAAAAATTCAGCCGGCGAGACTTTGCAGTGTCCAATACGCTTTGGCACGAGTTTGCCAGTACTAATGGACCGCAGCCGTCATCAGGACTGACTGCATCCACAGCAAAATGATAGTTTTCTGCATTATTTGTCCTTTAATATAGCCACATTGCTCTCACCAGCTCTTTCTCTCTCCCGTATTTCCGCTACCAATTTTCGGCATTCCAGGCGTTCTGCTGGAGATTAGTCTAGCTCAAAAAAAAACGTTTTATGTGAGTGGTGGAAAGCTGTCTACCGGGACAGAACAAAGTTTACCTGTTCTTTGTTTATCCAAGACTTTCCTGAAAGGTCGATGTCGGACAGTTTCCGACTGCTCGGTAACCTGTTTGTTTATCCTGAAAGCTCCACAATCTCTACTGTCTCTCACAATCTGAGAATGTCTTTTAGCAGGTTCTGAAACTTTTCGACGTCCGCATCTGTCCTTTCCTTCGGAGTAGTTCCTTTTGATTCTAGTAGGCCTTGAACATATATGCAGTTTTGGCGGAAAAGGGAGACCCTTTATATATCTCCAGCCCTTCTGCCATCAAAAAGCCCCGTGATATCGATAGAAAAGGATAGTGATATTGGGTTTTCCTTAACATCACCAGAGATAGGCTTATTTGGAAGCCCCCCTTACGCATTAGTGGTTTTTTTCAGTGATTACTATGCAGCCTTAGCATACCCACTATCTTATTGATGCTGGCTTTCTGTGCCCAAGCCGACTTCACAAGAGATTGGAGATGTACAATCTTCTTCTCTGATTGGAGCATTTTGGTTGGTGAATATTTTGTTTCGCGCAGTATCGAGAGGATTTTAACAGAGAGCTATCGATTTCGCCGGTTGAGTTTCCGGTGTCTGCTCATCTTTCTCAGTGGATGCCCCACCCCGCTTTTCTGCAAATACTCTTCTCTGCTGGCTACTCTCTACTTCAGGCACGATAATGTTTTCCTTTTTAAGGAGGATGCAAACAGCTGTCTTCAATTCGCCCATCTCCATTTTCAGATTATAGAGCTCCTTATCGTGGTCTGCAAATTTGTGCAGCAACGTTAGACAGCATGTGCAAGCTTCATGATTATAAGTTGCACCCCTAAAACTTCTGAGACTTATTGTCCGTTTGCTGGGAGGACTTTTCAATAAATTACGAGACCGATCTTCTGCAGTTGATAATCTAATTTTATCCTCAATACTCTCCTATGCTATATTTCCATCGCCTAGCCGTTCGACTTCCACCCGAGGCATCCGCTGTTGGATTTGTGGCCCTGCGCACATTTTTTTAGAATTATCGAGGGTAATATTTGCTACTTCCATTTGCAATCGAAACAACTGAATTCGAAAATCGAATCTTACGTCATGTTTTGTCTAGTATTCAAAATAACGAAATCAAATAACGAATCAAAATAACGAAATCTCCTCCCTTACCTTACCGCTTAATTAGCCGCCTGTTACTACCCCACCCCCTACTCTATCCCCCGGACTAATTTGCCTGTAACGTTGAACGTAATTGCCTACAATTTCACCTTTTACGCTTTACCCCCCTCCGATATAAATGTAATGGCCTGATGAGAATTTATTGCAAATATTTCTAGCAGAGTGAGTAAACAATACGCTAAATTACTT
The DNA here is from genome assembly GCA_036362985.1 of Ligula intestinalis. Taxonomy (NCBI): domain Eukaryota; kingdom Metazoa; phylum Platyhelminthes; class Cestoda; order Diphyllobothriidea; family Diphyllobothriidae; genus Ligula; species Ligula intestinalis. Next base: position 91,301,620 of record JAYGXS010000003.1, on the reverse strand, counting down.
AGAAACACTTTTAATGTGTAATAACAATAAACAGGATATTCAGGAACGAGTAAGACTCTCGTAGATCTTTGAGGCCCTCAATAACCGCTGACCTTGTCACAGGTGAATTTAGGCTGTTTTCACTTGCTTTGGTTGTAGGCCGCGAATTCAGTTCAATGACGTGAAGAAAAAATTTCAATTTGATTCCGTTTTCTGTTTAAGTACGACACAATAACAACATTTAAAGACTTGCAGAAAGTTTTTTTGCACATAAAGTGAAGCGATAATATATAAAACATTGTTTGCGAGACGGTATCATAATTCAAATTGTCTACGTTGGAGAGCAGAAATTAACGTTTTATCCATTTGGGCTCAAGGACAAAGATTGTTTAAGAGTAAAAACATGTGGATGAGGGCGTATGAGAACTTAAAACTTTATTTTTAGTGGGACAAAAAGCTTATACCAGCAGAGGCCACTTATATCGTTTCCAAACTATCCGACTGGCTATAAGATTAAACAATAGGCAAGTAAAAAAGAGGAGTAAGTCACGTACAGCAGGGTCGAAACCAAAAATATAAAAAAACAGATCAAAATCTCACCACCATAAGGCCGAAGATGCAAACCTGACATATGCCGAGTTAACTGACAAGCTGGCATTTGAGCATACCCTACTCTGATGGTCTCGATTTGTCAGAGGAATGCGCCCTGATAGTCTCGAAAGCACGCTTAACCACCTGATTTATCCTGAGAAATTTTAAGACTATAAAAGTTAGAACTTGCCTTTATAATATGTTCGTTTGAACTAATCTTGAATACTGTTTGCCCCTATTAAGTCTTCTGTGCACGATTGAACAAAAGAAAATAGAATCCGTGCAGTGCCTCATTGCAAGAAGAGTTTTCACTGCACAACATCATAACTAAGTCTAACAACAAAAGTGCGAACTTATACAGCTGATAGCAGATTATTAGGTCAACAGTCTCCTGATGTCGTGGTGGAGATTTACACTGAATGTCCAATGGTAGCGTGATAGACTCAAGGGCGGTCCATACCTGGGAATGGCTACGTCTGGTTGATAACGCGTAATAAGCCAGAAGTAGCCATTAGATCGCCCCTTTCTTTGTCAGTTCCACTCTACGTACATTCATATGCCCTACCCGTGAACAAGGACTTTGATTGGGCAGAGAGTGTTCGTAAACCATACAGCTGGACCATAAAGCTTACCGGCAGCATATATCGAGACACAAAGACCCAATACGGGCAGCAGAGTAATAAGAAGTCTTTTAAAAAGTACAGAGTCAAACCTGCATCTTATAAGAAAGAACATCCGCCTAGTTCGCGCATTAAGTTGCGTGAAAGTGAAGCAGGTCCTTTGTACTAAAACATGTATCGGTTGCTGAAGAATGGTAACCATTCAGTAGATAATCTTGTTTTTATACTTATTTTTAAAGTTTCATTTTATGAATAAATAACACATTTCATGCTAGCAATTTATTGTTTTGGACATCATATAATCAGTTCGCTTGGTCAGTTCCATTATTTTTTTAATTCAATGGTAAGTGAATTATTCAGTTAGATATTTGGCTGCCGCATATTATATTCTACATTATTCAGAACTACAAATTGCTTTTGTCTGAACTTGTACAGTATGAAGTGGTTTTTCTCTTCTAAACGACATGGCAGCTCAGGTGGAATTAAATTATAAACATGATCTGCACATCGGTTTTTTCATAAACAGCGGATGTAGAGACTCGCCTAGGTGCAGCGTCCTACGACGTCAACTCCGTCTCGCTACTTCTTTACCGCAGTTTGACAGCCAAACGAGTAAGGCCGAACACAGAAAAGCACGATCGTCTCCGGCATTCATAACAGTAAATAAAAACACGTTTGTCAACACTCTTCATCATGACTAGCTTTGCCCAGATAGTGGCGCTGACATATGCGTAAGCTAATATAGCTTTATAGCAACAAGAGTTCAATGGTGTGATTGGTCTCAAGGCATAAGGTCCTCATCATCTGCGACACTCTTCCTTATCCTTTTTTTTTAAATGCAATAATTTCCATTAGATAATACAAAACACAATTTTGGTGAGCAGACGCTTTCAGTAACTGCTCTACACACCAAATGGTTACAAAGGAGGTTTAAATATAAAAAAACAGTTTATCTTTCTTAACATGCAAGGTCCATTCAGAGCGGGGAAATATGCAGCCAGTTGGGTAATCGTAAGCCATGCCAAGTTTGGCGGCTTGTACGAGACTATTTTGGCACACAAAATCAGTTTCCTCAATCATATTGCGGTTGCTACTGCTTTTGCCAGCAGACGTTGACCCAGGGACTGTGCGTAGTTTGCTGGGACCTTGTCAATTACATTCAAGGCTTCGCTTGGGTTCAAGCAATGTCCGGTGTCAACCATGTGTGCGAGAATATAATCGTTTATGCTTTTGGTCTCGCCTTTGGCTAGCCATGCCAGGAGGCGTTCTGGTATTCCTCTAGGTAAGTGCCTACTCGTGCGTCCGATGTAAACAGCTCCACAGGAGCAAGCAAATAAGAAAAAAAAACACATAAAAGTGGTCTGGTTTGACAGGTTATCCTTACCATAACCGTGCAGTATCAGGTTGATTGAAAATAACGCCTGAAATTTCGCTGCTGGTAAGGTTTATCTAAGGGCTTGCTTGAGGCGTCTGCTTAAGCTTTTGCTTGCAGCATCCTATTTAAAAAAGGATTTTGACAGATAGCATCGTATTTTCTACCGTCGATGTGGTGGGCTTTGTTTCTTTCTCCATCATATTTTTAGGATTTATCTGTCCGGATATGCGTTCTCTCTAAGTACGTCCTGGAGATTCTGGAGCTCCATTACAATAGAGTCAGCTTAGCAGATTTTTTCGTTCGTTGCGTTAAGCAGCGGAGTAGGTTACGCTTTTGTTGGATAGGTACAAGTCTGTCAAAACGTATATACTCTCCGGACATGGATTTCTTTCGGTAAAAGCTCCTTTGCATTCTACCGTCGGGTCTTCCAGTCAGGAGGACAACCAAGAAAGGAAGCGAACCTGCCGTTTTCACCTTCGAGGTGATTTTAATGGAGGGGGGTGCTCGATTAACAGTGCATTTACATCACTATCTGCTGATGCAATGGCGAAAATATCATCGACTTGTTGGACGTAATGTTTTAACTCATGGACCTGCTTGTTGAATTGCATTTGTTTCAGTTTTCCCATGAAGATGTTGGCCAAGAGATGCTCGAGAGGTGAACCCATAGCGACGCCGTCTGTATACTTGGTTGTCAAAAATAAATTGCACATTTAATGTGCATTTGAGTAATAGTACCCTTAATATTGTAGATGGTATTCCTACGTCCATTTGCTTTGCCACTATAACGTCCAATATAAAGTCGACTGTTTCTGTTGATGGAACGTTTGCAAAAAGTGATAAGACGTCTAGGAAGATCATCGTCATGCCGTTCAAGTTCATGTCCTTGAGGCCATCGATAAATTAGAAAGTATTTTGATAGCTATGCTGTGCAAACGGTTGCTGTATGGGCTTAATTTTATCTGCCAACACTTTCGCTATTGCATGATGCGATGAGTTTCTCATGCCTAAATATGGGCAAACTGGCAACCCATCATTGTGGATCATAGGAAGACCATATTAACAGGGAATGTGCGTACATACTGGTCGCAAATTTTCGAGGTCTTGGTGAGTTAGAAATCCTGTCGCGTGAAGTTTTCTTAAGCAGCCAGTCAGGTATCCCTTTACCTCATCCGTGCAATATTTTTCTTTATCTACCTTGTTAAATCTCGTTGGATCTGATAGAGTGGTGTGCATCTTGATAACGCTGTCCGATCTGTTCATAAGAACGACGGCTGTTCGTTTGTTTGGTTTGACATCAATACATTCTTGTTTGCTGTCAGTTGTTTTAACTTGTTTTTGTGAACTGTTGTCAGTATTCCGCGATTTATAAGCCTTCGGTAAGATTATTGGTAACTACAATTCACTAATGTTGATTTTAAATGCTGGGCACTATCAGCGGTGATTAATTTGATTGTATAGATTCTCAAACGAGGTTTCTCGTATAACCTGAATAAACTGTTGCCTAGTTGCATAAAATGTTGGACCCAATGATAATGCTTCGAGTAGAGTTGTATCAAGTGTTAAAGAAGAGAAGTTGTGGACATAGTGCTGTGGTTTTTTGGGGAATCTTGACTGTGGTTTTATTTCTTGAACCTTCAGCACGTGTGGCAATCTATTGACATCCTATCGTTTTATTCCGCTTATATGCGTGTAGTCTCTGAATTCCTGTTTTTTCTTCCTCTGCCAAAGTGTCTAGAACTGCAGCGCGTTTACACGCGTGACGCGTAATTCGTCAATTTTTACTCGAGTAATTTTCATTTGGTTCTTGGCAATCCTTCTAAGAGTTTCGTTGTTAAAAACTCTATGGCTTCTTTGTAAGGCTTTCCAATTTTCCTCGGATATTCATTTATCTTGAAGCTGTGTCCAATTAAGTTGACCAGTACTTTTGCCTCTGCAAGATTGGTGTTGAATATTAGGTACCCATTGAATGCTTATTACAAAGCGGGATACCTGGACTGTTTTAACATTTCCTGATTTGAAGGAAGTTCCTATGCTATAAAGTGCTGCGGAGAAAATATGTTGATATGTCTGCTAAAGTTTAAAAGAACATTTATGATGAGTAACAACTGTTTTATTGTATGTGTTTACAACAAAAATAATTTATAACGATAATGGTGAAATTTCGATTTTCAGTTTATAGAAGAGAAGGACGAGGAGCGCTTACTCGGACAGGCTTATTAAACGCCTGAAATTTTGGGCAGTCGCCTTTTCTACACATTTTCAGAGAATAGATACATTGACTTAGCATCCTCGTCTTTGTGCCGACCTTTCTTGTGTGTGCCTATTCTACTTAGTATTTTTGACCTACTGTTTGTTTCTGGCTGCGTTCTCATTCTCCTCGTCACTGAGTCTCCTGCCGGTCGCTTTGTCTCCCTCTTGTGTGTTCTTTACATTGCCCTTTGTGACACCGTGACTAGTGCTCGGAATAAGCACGTTGGCCGTGGCTGCGCTGGCGGTGGCTGACCGTCTGGCTGACCACGGTTGCGGCAGCGGCAATAGCGGCGTTAGCTGACCGCGAAATCACAAGATAAATTGCAATGTGCCAAACGGAAATATTTTTCAACATACAAAATATGGTATGCATTTGATTACAAGTACAACCGTTAACTTACTTACCTACTCGGCTCAACTGCTGGGACGTGATTTCATCGATCATTTCTTGCAATTGTTAATGAAAATTTATACAGGGCATACAAGCATCTTTTCACGCATCATAAACAGAACATTTTCCGAATTGTCTGAATTTGGAAATAACTGTCCTTAAAATGACTTAATCCATTTCTGCCTTATTAATTGCAATTTAAAATGTTCTTTAAAAACATTATTTTATGAAAAAAAATTGTGTTTGTACTTATTCTGCGCGACATTACGATATGTCTTCATTCCTATGCCTTGACCACCCATAAATGTTTACATTGGACCAAAACATTTGCATATTGCAATGTTTAACTTTACTTACTTACTTAATTTCATCTTATTACCTCCTCTTGTTGGATTAATCAGCTTCAGGGATGTTGTGAATAATGGCGGCCCATTAGCAGCGGTCTGAGTTGAGCTCTGCACAGATGTTAACTCAATGTTTGTTTAATGTCACAAGCCATCAAATGTGACGTGGCCCATCCGTTGAAAGACCGAATTAACGATGCTAAGCCATGCCTTGACTGCCTTGTCGGTATATCCAGTTTGCACTTCGAGAAGGGTTCACGACCAAACTGCAGAGGTCCGTCGAAAGTTTGCGCAAGGCATGACCAAAGCATTGCAATAGGCAATGTTGGATGTCCGATGCTACACTTGGTATTTTGAAACATCTGCGGTCTAGCTCAACATTGGAGATCCGATCCAACCAGCAGACTCTTGAGAGGCGTTGAAGACACAAACGGTCAAAGATTAAGAGCAATAGGATGTTTTCATTTCTAACTGGCTACGTTTAAAAGCTATAAACTTACACTGACATGATTGATGCTTTGGTCATTAGCAGATTAGTACGTAAGGTGATGTCTGAGCAAGACCAGAGTGGTTAGGCTAGCAGACTTTCATATATTTCTTGCCTACTCGATTCGGTTCTTGATTAAGTCTTTGGCAAGTCAATTGTCTAGCATATTCGAAAACAAACAGCGGAAGCAGCTAACTTCTTCAATGTGTTGACCGCAGATAAACAGTATTAGTGATGTGCCCAAATATGCCGTATAAAAGATGCGTTTTGCTGCTAAAATTGTTTGCGCTAGGGCTTTCTTGAAGTGTTTGCTTAAAATTTTGCTTGTTGCGTCCCCTTTAAAACGGAAACTTGACGAATAGCATATGATTTTCCACCGTGGATGAGCTGGCTTTTGTTTCCTACACCACCATATTGTTTATGATGCATCTGTCCGGATATCCGTTCTCCCGAAGCGCGTCCTGCAGTTAATGGAGCGTCATTTCGATAGCGTCAACAAGGCCGATTTTTCTGGCTCTTTGCTTAAACCGGGATAGTAAGTTAGGCTTCTGTTGGATAGGTACAAACGTTTTAAAATTGTATGCTATTCGTACAAGGTTTTCCATCGGTTAATGCTCCTTAGGATGCTACCGTCAGGTCGTCGGCTTAGTAAGACATACAAGATTGGAAGCGAACGTGCCGTCTTCACATTCTAGGTGAGTTAAATGTAGGGATGTGCTTGATTTACAGGGTGAAGGGCTGCATTGACATCAGTATCTGTTAAGGTGATGGCGAAGATATAATCCATACGTCGGCCATATATTTTTAACTCATGGATCTGCTTGTAGAATATAATTTTTTTCGGGTTTTTCCATGAAGATTTTGGCCAAGAGATGTAAGAGAGATGAGAACATAGCGACATCGTCTGCTAATCTGCATTGTTGGGCGTCAAAAACGAATTGCACATGTAATCTGCATTTGAGTATGTCAGGTGGTATTCCTAAGTCTATTTGATTTGCCACTAAGAGGTCGCAGATAAAGTCAACTGTTTCTGTTACTGGAACGTTTGTAAACAGTGATTATTCGTCTAAAAAGACTATCACCATGCCGTTCAAGTTCATAAACTTGACGCCATTGATAAATTGGAACGTATATTGATAGCAATGTGGTGCCAGCTGTTGCTGTATGCGCTTGAGTTTCTCTGCCAAGCATTTTGCTATTGCATGATACGGCGGGTTTCTCAGGTTTTTAATAAGATGAACTGGCAACCTTTCCCTGTTGGATAATAGGTAGACCATAAAAACGTAGAATAAACGTACCTACTCCTAGCAAATGTTCGACTTTTCGGTCAGTTTAACATCCAGCCATGTGAAGTCTTCTTAAGGTTGGTCAAAAGCCAGATTAAATATCCAATTTTGATCTTGGCTTTATCGTTCGCAGATATCCCACTTCGAAATATCTAATAAAAGGAAAATAATCAAGCCACTACCCGGATTTTAACCCTGGATACCCAGCGCAGAATTGGAGCTCCAACTTCCCTTAGCCATCAGTGATAGTTTCCAAATTCACATTTTAACTACAGAAACTAGATCTAAGAGTTCTTTGAAATCTCCTCCTACCAGGCGTTCTAAAATTTTTAAAAGTTAAAGGGATGAAGCTCAAAAACATGTAGCTTCCTATCATATTTTATGCTTCTGAACAAATTTACCAACAACGAGAAGTTGCTTATAAGTCTTATAATAAAGATGAAGGAGCTGACTTTTTTTATTTATTTCTCTGATGTGAGGATAAAATGGCAATGCGTGAACTTGAGCGAGAAAGCCTAACGTTCGGAGAAAAAACATCCCTCTTCGAAACGTCCACGCACAAAAATGATCCGGCAGCCAGGGTGCTTGACGGAGTTATTAGTCGGCCATGGACAGGGGGGGCACCTACGCAGGCCAAAACGAACATAGGCGCTTAACACTGAAGAAAATCTGTCCTAAGAAACCCTAGTGAAGAAGAAGGGGACGACAGTCGACCGGTGAGTAAACCTATTATAAACTACATAGTCATAAAATGCATGACATATTGTGCTTTCGATACCCCAAAATTAAGAAAAGAAGAGAATAGTAAGTTATTTAAAGAATATATTGAATGCCTCCTAAAGGGTCAGGATAAATTCGAAGTTCTCAAAGCATTTCTAATGCACAATACAACAGAATGAAAAGATGATCAACGCCAACTTAGACCACTGAAGGTCGTTCTGAAGAGTGACGCCTAAGTTCAGCTACTGTTTAGCAAGAAACCAATACTAAGATATTCATACCGGATGGTTTTTTGTCAGTAAGATTTTACCCACGTTGAGAAGGACCAATAGATATTGCTAAAAGTAGAATTCCACAGAAGGTGCAAAATCGAAGGGAGCAATTTTCGAATTCTGAACGAGGAGATTGTTCATGTCCCGAGGTCACTCCTCTGCTGAAAACTGGGAATACTAGCAGCCGTGTCGACAAGGACAACAGTCCGTCTCAATTTGCACCGACGATTCCCTGTATACTATCTCACGCAATAGGAAACCACCTTTAAAAAGAACCTTGAATTCCTGGCAAAATACTAGCCACCAAAATGTTTGAGTGAAGCCGACGACTGGCTCCTAAGTCTGGTGAAGGAATTTGCTAGCCAAGAGGACACTCTAATTGTTGGTGGCTTCAACGCCCCATCAAATGAATGGACCAACCTGACAGTGGAGGTGGCGTCACCTTCCTAAATTTAAAAAAAAAATATATAGCACGCTTGACTTATCTCTATTTCAGAACGTTAAAGGGAGTGGCTGCTCAAGGGTAACCGGAGGATGATTGGAGATCAGTCAAGATAATTGCTTAAGATTTGAATAAGCTCTTTTGTCCGGTAAAGTTACACAATACGACTACTCGTCCTGCCTTGAAGATAAAAGACAT